>JAODVQ020483522.1:0-28457 GCA_025400075.2 Phenganax stokvisi
ATATATATATACATGTTTTTATGGCATAGACATTTAATTATGCTAAAGTACAGGCATTGACAATAGTCAACATTAATTTCATAAGCATAAGAAAACATTAGAGTTTTTGGAGAGACTTCCTTGAGATTACCTAAAGAGTAAGTTAATTAGCACAAAAGCAGTTGTTATTTGAGGTTTATATATTGCTAAGATTTGAAGACTATTGTAAAAGAGACATAAACAAACCAGTGTGTTCCATGTTAAATTTGGTGGTAGTGGTGGGATCAAACAAGATGAGTAAAGTCAAACAAAATGTCTTTGGACATTGATCTGAAAAAGATGGAGCAAAAACATGCACACATTTCCAAGCCTGGTAGTTATACCTGAATAATGTACCAGCAAAGAAGACTTGATTAACTAGATTGTGCATTTCGAGGTTTGTGCAAAATGAACAACTGAAATGATGAGACTAAGGTGAATTTTTTTGCTGGAAGATTGACAAAAGCTACTCAACTAGTCTCCACTAGTTTACCGTGGCCTTCTGAGTACTTTTAAGGAGAGTTGCAGTGAGTTGAATGCTGCAATGGCTACTTGCTTTTCTGGTAGGAATCATACTGAAATACATATGGCGGAATTGCGGTTCGCAAGATGAAACGAAAATGAAAAACTTAATAAACTTGCCAGCTGAATTCGTCATCTGATCTGTGTAGCATATCCAACTATTGATGTTAAAGTTTCTGACAAATTGTATCACCATCAGTTCATGGATGCTCTTAAAGATAGAGGGTTTTGTTTTGAAGTATGCCCGCGTCGACAAGAGTCGTTTGATGGAGCAGTACCTTCGCAAGCTAAATCAAAGCCATGGAGCAAGCTGAAGAATGGTGACAAACAAGAGCAGTTCATCCCACATTCCATCAGCAGCTGCAGAAGTGTCAGCCATCATGTTAGTTAGTCAAAGCATTTATATATATCCATGATATAATTACAGCAATGCTGGTGTGGTCGTGAATTAATATATTCTAAATAAAAACTAATAATTACAAATTACGAACAACGCAACCAAGTTTTGGAACAGAGTCTACAAATGTCTGCATTGAAGATCATTGTAGATGCTCAACATCAAGCGAACTATGGCAGACAAAGTCAAAACTGGAAGTCACGAAACAGAAATGCGTGTACAATTGTGGCAGAATTGGTAATTTCAACTCCAGTTGTCTTGTGATTCAGGGAAACGACAGGCAACTGAGGTGAGGGGTAACACATCAGTTGTATAAGAAGAGACCAAAACAGTTACAAAAAAAACAATGGTCAGGTCATTGTGTTTAAACATAATGGAAGTATTAATGCTGAGTAAGCAATATCTACAGATGGGAAAAGTCGAGGAGAACAGGTAAACATGCTGGTAGATACCGGTTCAACAATAATTTTAATTCATGGTCGCATCTGGAAAAAGCTTCAACAGTTATAAAGATGTCTTGAAGAAGGTCTCCATGTTATTGCTATGAACAGTCTACCATTGAATATCTTGGGATAATGTCTAGTTGATGTTAGATTTGCAGGTATCCATGCTTCCCACCTTGTTCTAGCCTCCAATGATTGGACTTTCTCAGCGCTGATAATTTTACTATAGAAGTGGGTAGTAGTCGTCTTTCTTCTTGAAATTACGACATTTCTGCATCTCTGTATTTAAAGCCCCAACCAGCGGTTTGTCGTGTGGCTAGCAGAAAGAGTAGCAGTTTCAGCAACACCAAAAGTTAATACCTGCTAAAGTGTTTGCTTCAAACAAGAAAATAACTGTGAAAATTGGGTCTGAGATAGTAGATCCTAATTTGATTTCCAAGAGAAACCAGAACTTGCGCTTACCCAATCTATTGTACAATCGCAGATTAATTGAATAGTCGTGAGAGTAGAGGGTATGTCTGTTACACCTATAACATTGTACAAAAATTCCAAGGTTGCCAATATTTACCCTTTGAGAGATAAGGAAGGGAAAGTGAGTACGGATTGCATGGAAACATTTGAAATTCTGAAGCGCAAATTATTAAAGAGAGTTATAGCGTCTCAAAAGCAGACAGTGACATTAAGTTGCCAAAACTTTTTGAGCAAATTGGTTTATCTCGTTTTCAATCAGGGGAATCAATGGGCATAGAGTGGTTATTAGTTAAAGTTCAGGACAAGTGTTATGAGACGAGTGAGTGAAATATACCACCAAATCAACACCGGCGATCATCCACCAATGCGTCAATGAGCACCGCGTATTCCTGGGCATCAAAGGCAAGAGGTAGACAGCATGCTACAAACCATGTTAGAGCAAGGAGTTGTTCAAACATCATTCAGGCTGTGGGCCGCTCCAGTCGTGCTGGTCAAGAGGAAAGATGGTGCTACGAGATTCTCTGTGGACTGCAGAAAATTAAACATTGTGAACAAGAAGCATGCATGCCCTTTTCCTCGCATGGATGAGACATTGAACACTTTCTCTAGAGCAAGGTTATTCAGCACTTTAAACCTTGCGAGAAGTTATTGACAAGTTGAAATGGACCCGTCGATCATGAAAAGTCTGTGTTCGTTTCCCCTCAAGGCTTGTACAAGTTCTATGTCATGCCATTTGGGTTGTGTAGTTCACCAAGCAAGTTTCAACGTCATATGGAATTTGTACTTGTGGGTCTAAACTGTTCAACTTGCCTTATTTACCTTGACAACATTATTATTTGTGGTCGAGACTTTCAAGAACACCTTACAAGACTTCGAGAAATCTTCGTTCATCTGTAGGATGCAGGATTGAAGTTAAAGTGACACACGTGCCACTCTTTGCATAAAGAAGTAGAGTTTTGGGACACGTTACTTCCTAAGACAGTGTGTCAACAGATCTTGCAAAAGTCAAAGAATCGTAGACTGGCCAGTGCCAAAGTACATTTGAGAACTTTGCAGTTTCTTGGGACTGGCATAGTATTATTGAAGGTTGATGAACAATTTTGTCACCAGAGCATCACCACTTCACAGATCAACAGAGAAAATATCAAACTGTTTCACTGGAGCAAACTCTATAAGGATGCATTTTTGACTTTAAGTGCCAGTTTACCAATCCTCCCATATTGGCCTACCCTCATTTCAAGGAAAAATTCATTCTTGACACAAATGCCAGTGATGCCGAAATTGGAGGTGTGATTTCACAGTTTTATGATCAACACAAACATGCTATTCGATACGGCAGCCAAACGCTAACAAACATAAAGTGTTGCTATTCAAAAACACCAAAACAACTTCTGACAGTAGTAGAGTTTTTAAAACATTCCCGAGATTGCTTTAATGGACAGCAGTTTTTGATTGGAACTGACCATCGCGAGTTGAAGGTACTGAAGAGTTTTAAAGAACCAGTGGGTCTATTGGCTCGATGGTTCCAGTTTTTGTCTGAAGTTGAATTTGTTGTAGAACATCACTTCGGTAAGAGTCATGAACATTCAGATGGACTTTCAAGAAGCCATTGCTGCTTGAGTGTGAGTCTGGAAAATGTTGCACTAACTATGGCATGTGAAAAGCTGATGATATCAGCAAACAAGGGAAAGTTGGGGGATGAATGTACTCCTTAATGTCCTGTGATTTTCAAAGCTAGAATTAAGCAGGTGCACGGTGATGATCTGACTTGGGCTCTCTCGATAGAGAGTGTAGAGGTCAGTGAGCGACCTCCATTGTCAGAGATCTTAGGCAGCAGCAAAGGTACCCATGTTTTGTGGTCAAATTGGCCAAAGCTGGTTTTACAGAATTATATACTGTGTTGTTGCTGGGAATTAGAACATGGTAATGGAACAAAACTACAACTTGTGGTGCCACAATTGCTCATTCAAGTAGTCTTGAAATTGTTATAGGATGATCCAACCTTTGGTCATCTTAGAGTTAAAAAAGAATCGAAAGAGTTAGACAAAAATTCTGTTGAAGTGGTGTATGACAGGACTTGGAAACTTGGTGTAAAAACTGAAGATGTACTCTAAGCGGAATAATCCCCAAGACAAGGCACGTGCACTGTTCGTTATGAGTAAAGTTGGGTGTTTTGGAGAGTGAATCGCAATGCACCATGTTGGACTGATAATGGAAACAAGTACATTCTCATAGTGGGTGAATTTTTTACTTGTTGGGCTGAATGAGTATGTTTTTTGGTATGGCGTACAAGTACAACTATTTCCAGATCAAGGAAGAAATTTGAACCAAAGTTGGTGGAGGAAATGTGTAAGATGTTACAGATTGACAAGACTAGGACATCCCCTTACCATGCTCAATCAGTGGTATAGTAGAATGGTTAAACCAAACAATAAAGGTGATGTTATCAGAGTATAGTGGCAAGAATCACAAAGATTGCAATGAGTATTTGGAACTTGTCATGTTGGCATACCAATCAAGTGTCCATGAAACAACAATGCATAGCATGATACCAAACACCTTGTAAACACGAGGAAAACGACTGCTTTTGTTGTTTCAAAAAAAAACTCATTATGGTGGTCATTTTTCCGTCTGCAGTAGAGACCATTTTTACAAAATAGTTACTCATTTCATTATCAGTCTCAACATTGGCATTTGGAACCTGGTTTTTTATTCTTTAATCTCACTTTTTGATTGAGAACAATATGCTCGTTCATTTTGAACATTTAGTTCTGTTCTTATGGCTGAAGTTTCAGAAATATGAGGCAAAAAGTTTAGCAGGTTTTGACACTTTCTGACTTGTTAAGTTTTGACTTTTAAATACTGTTTGTTGACAGATATGCACGATTCACACTGACTACCAGCATTAAGCATAAAGCAGTCTTTTGAACTTTTATATTGCAGTGACTGGAAACTACAAGTGCATTGTGACAGTAAAGAGTCACACATTTTAGTAACTACATAATGAACTACTTCTCCTAATAAAGCATCAACATCACTTACTTCCTGGCAAACTGAAAGTTTGTTATCTAGGTTAATCAACACAGAAATAGTATCACTATTTCCGAGTTCACAATATCCGGAGAGACCTTAGGTGCCTTGTGTGAAGGTAATGGTTTTCTGGCATAAGCCAGCCTAAAACTACAATAGTAAATTCATAGCTACCATCTATTATGATATCATACTCTCCTAAAAGAAAAGATGGATTATGTTTCCTGGTGAAAATACTATAATCAGTTTTTAGTGCAAAGTTTCTTCCAAACTTTGCAGTATTGTAATGGGCGGCAAAATTCAAATGAGTCAGTCACGCAGTCATTCATACTGCAAAGTTTCTGGGGGGTGTATCCAATTTATGTTCTAGTGATTTAGTACCATTAGTACTTTTTCTGTGCTTTCAAGATTATTTGGGCAAGTTGAGAAGCCATATTCAAATATTCTTCAGGCATTTTGCCAATGTCACAAAAATTGCGAGGAGTCATTGTTTTTGTTGTAAATTTCTACTATTTTCATTTCATGTTATATAATGGATATTTGCTTCAGAATACAAAATTCCTTCGTCAACAGTGCAATGCACGTGTGCTAGCAAGTTATGGATGAATTATTATTACATTTATTTTGTTGCAGTAATGGCAGAAGTTTTATGAGGAGGTGGAATAGAAATAACATGCAATGAGAAGTTCATTTTGAGAGCATAATATTTTGCAAGAATGCTATTGCAGTGTCAAAATATGTCTTTTTTTCTGAGCACTACTATCAACCAAATTACTAGTAAATAAAGCACATATTTGCAACTAAAGTGAAGTAAATTTGAGACAGTCGGCGATGAGTTTTTGTGGATATATTTAGTCTACAGACTGCGTTGTAACACTTATAGAATATAAACAAACATAAAAATTCCACAATCGCAAATCAATGGTGCAGTGCTGCTGATTATTATTAAGTCCTATGTTATATATCATTATATATCATTATATGTCATTCAATGAATTATAAAATTGTGCATTCTTGCCGTTTAAGATCATAACTTGTTGGCATTTCTTGCTATGGAAATATATTTGTTGCAGCATTAGAAAATGTAGCTACATGATAGAAACAAACAACACAGAATAGTATACAACTAGATTATTGATGACAAGTTGTGTAGTGCAATTGTCGGAGTAAACTAGATATGTATTGTGTTATCAACTGACACGATGATCACGTAATGCCTGGCGAAGCATCTATAAAGAATTAATCTTGCAATGAAACTGTTGACATTGCCTAGAATTTTAATGTAGCCTTTGTACTGCACTATGTATTAATTCCACAACAGTCAACAGCCACAACTGGAAGCCTATAATTCGAATATTATTTGGAAGTATACATCATACCATGTAAATTGCAATGACTCTATTGCAATACATATATAGAGTGAAGTACTGGTGTGTGTAGTGAAGTAGATTCTGGCATCGTGGGGTGTAGTAAGTATAGTTTGCTTTAGTGGTGTGACGCATATAATTAATTGTAGTACAGATGTAGAATCACATGCAGCTATTTGCATGTGCAATTCTCAATAGCTGTGATTTAACAGAGTTTAGTTGTTAGTATGTTGTATGGTCGTAAAGGTCTCAGAAACTTCACACTCTCCTGGAGGCCTGTTGTTTTAATTTTCTTTTCGGTAAGACCTTTGAGCGTAGTCAGTCATACACAGTTAAACCTGTATATAACAGCCACCCTCGGGGCTTTCAAAAGTGGTTGCTTAGTACAGATGGCCGCCTAATACAGGTTGACCAAAAATACTTTGCAGGAGGGGATTTGGGCGTGCTCAAAATTTAATCATCACTTAATTTAAGAAAAGAATAAGACTGGCAGACTAAGAGCAGTGGTATTTCAAGCAAATTGTATTATATTTATACTCAAAACATTCTAATGAAATATAATAGTAATGACAGACTTTACATAAACCTAGTGTCTTAAATTTAAAAAATGGTTTAAACATACATTGTTTTTGTGATATGAGATCACAGCCCGCTGGCAAGTGTTTATACTGCAGTGTTGAGAAATAGGCAAGCGTTCCTGCAGTGTTAAAAAGTCAGACAAAGAAGTCTGGCGTTTCGGCGTTTGAAGCTTTTGAGGCTTAAACAACATACTAGCAGTCCATAAATGTTATACAAAGTGTGTTAAGAGATCCTTAAACATGAACGGAATAAAGTTCATAATTATAGAATGTGTTATGCATGTTTTCTCAAGGCATTCTCGAGTTCATCATTTCGAAGATGGCTTCTTAATACAGTTAAAAATAATAGTAAAAGCCAGAAATGGGACTGAAAAGCTGCGCTTCAGCCGCTTAATACAGGTGACAAGTATAGTAACTCTATAGGAAAAAAATCAGGACTCTGAATAGCTTAATACAGGGCCGTTGTATACAAGTTCGACTGTACTAAAATCTGAGCAGTGTTTTTAGTAAAATATTTCCAGTTTTTTTGTCATTACTTGCTCTTTGACTCTTACCCTTCATGGCCATTTCAGTTTTTTTGTTTTTTTACCTTGACTTTGTCATGGCATGTTCGGAACTTGTAGAGCACCAATCTTAGGCCTTTTCTTGGTCAATTTCTGTGATTGAACAAAAATGAAAAAAACAACTATTGAAAGGGAAAGGATGCTTGTAGATGTAAAAGGATCATGTAGTTGAAATATGCTGATGCTCTTCGTACATCCACATGTTCTACATTGATAATCAGATTACTTCTCTACATGCATGACTTAACATGTTTCTAGTTCCCTTCAAAATGCAAATTTTTTTTACATGAAATATGATCAGAAGCCATATATGGCCATATGTTCTGGTGAAGTGTGCATGGTTAATATCACATGATGTGTGTTGAATTGAAACAATGACCAGCAATTACATTTCTCTTTCAACATTGCCAGCTTTCCTAACCATCCCCCCTCTGTCAACTATTGTGAAAGATGGCTGTAGCAACATTGTCATGCTGCTCTTTGTTTTTTTTTGTGGTCAGTATGTACTGTTACAGAAATACGTGCAAAGTGGAATTTTTTGTATCATTTGGGATACCTACTTACAGTAATTTCTTTATATTGCACAAAATCTAGTGCAATAGTGCAACAAGCTTATTGTTGAAAGGACTTGATAATCATTATTTACTGTTTACAGAGACTTTTCAAAGGTCTGGATGAGCAAGAACACTCCATTTTCTTTGAGCTTTCATTAGATTTTCTTATTGAAAAGAAATATTGACAGCAAGTGACATTCACCAACACTATTTTTTTTTTGTCAAATTAATGTTTGAAATTTAAGAAGCTTTTTTAGTATTGGATGTGCAAACAGCTGCTTTATGCCATTTGCTAGTTCAACTTATTGATTTTTCTTAAAACACTGCCTCATTTATAATTGAGAAAAAATAGTTTTGCTGCCTCCACTTGTACTAATTAGTCTTTTGTTATGGCATTTTTTTTGAAGGTGGAAATAATAGCACATTAAAGAAAAACTTCATTTCACAAAAAATCTTACTCTGAGTCTTTTACTATTTACTGATTTTTTTAAAAAGTTAACGTTAGTCTGTGGTCTTTGTCATGCATCAAATAGTTTATGTGAATTTTGTTGATTCTAGACAAAGTATGTCTCAGATGACAGCTCCGACAGTCGAACTCGTAAGTTTTCTCAAAGTAATATGCTAGGCTTTTATATTCTTATTTAAAACATAACTCTTCATTGAAATCAGATCTTTTCAGGAGTTACATCACAGCTAAATAAAGCTAAGGCTCCAAAACCAGGCAAGTACACAAACAAGAAGTGTTTTTGCATGTAGGACACAGTTACAACAGTGACATTAGGGTTTTTCTATAGTCTTGGGTGTGAGATTTTGAATGTTGGAGAGACTGAAATTTTTATGGTGCTGCTGCACTGAACGAAATTGGTAGTTCAATGAAAGCAATTCAAGTTTTTACTTGGTCTATCTATAATTATCCATCAAATTGCATCAAGTGTTTGTAAAGTTTGTATTGTATTCTCTTAATGTGTTTAGTCAAAAAAAGTAGAGTGAAATGCTAGGAGTGAAAAACTGGACTTCAAACTGTTTAAACTTATTTTAAAATTTTGTTGCTCCTTTGTCATATTTCAATATTTTTATACCTTCCCTTGTCTTTAGCCATTGCAGTAGTAATGACCTGTGTTTTAATGTTATTTAAAGTCATCCATCAGAGAATTCTATTTTTAACACGACTTGACTACATTGTGAAAAATGTGGTTCAGTCAAGATTTGAACTTGCTCCTTCCAAATTCTAATCTGCTGCTTTACCTGTTAAGCTGCTGATGCTTTGAGGATTGGTGATGAGTCAAACCTTTTTATATGTGCATGAAAAATTCTCACCACAAGGCATAATTTTATACATGACAATGGCAATAACCCTTTTTACAGCTTTGTTTAAAGTCATTATCAGAGAATTTTGTTTCTAACACGGCTTAACCATATTCTGAAAAATGTGGCTTAGATAAAATTTGAACTCACGCAATTGGATAAGAGTCTGCTGCTCTACCTTTTAAGGTACGGAGCCGTCGCAGATTGGACGTGTCTCAAATATCACTATAGGTGCACAAAATATTTTCTGGAAAAACATAATTTCTACATGGCAATAGTGATGACCCCTGTTTCAACATTGATTTAAGTCAACATCAGAGAATGTTACTTTTAACTAGACTAAGCCATAATCTGAACAATATTTCTCAATTGAGATTTGAACTTCCCCTCTCAAGATGCTAGTATGTCGCTCTGCCTCCTAAGCTACGGAGCCTTTAGGGTCGGAGGTAAGTCAGCTCTTGTTACATATGCACAAAATGTTTTGCCACCAGGTATAACTTTATACATGGTAATAATAATAAGCTGTGTTTCAACTTTATTTGAAGTCATACTCAGAAACTCTTTTTTCTAACATAGCTTAATCACATGCTGAGAAATGTGGCCAAGACCAAACTTGAACTCTCACGTTTTGGGTGCTAGGCTACTGTGTTAGAAATAAAATTGTCTGATGATGACTTTGATAGAGTAGAACTTCCCATCATTACTATTGCCACATATACATTTCTATGCTGTTGTAAAATTATTTCATGCACCTATAAAGAGATTTGACTCTTCTCCAATCCCTGAAGGCTCAGTAGCTTAACTGGTAAATTGGAGACTTGGCTCACCTCCATTCTTTACTATTTCCATGTATAAAGTTATACGTTTTTACAGAAAATCTTGTATGTAAAAATGGAGCAATCTGCAGAGGCTCAGTAGCTTAACAGGTAGAGTGGCAGACAAGTAACTAATGGTGTGCGCTCACATATTGTCTAAGCCACGTTTTTCACAATATGTTTAAGCTGCATTACATATAAAAGTTTCTGATGATGACTTTAAATAAAGTTGTAACTCTCATCACTACCATTGCCATGTGTGAAGGTTTGCCTTTGGGTGAAAATCTTTCATGCACATATAAAGCAATTAGACGTGCATTCAATCGCCCAAGTCTCAGCACCTTAATGGGTAAAGCAGGAAACTAGTATTCAGAAGCAGCGATTTCCAGTCTTGTCCTAGTTGCATTTCTCAGAATGTAGTCAAATCGTGTTAGAAATTAAATTCCTGGATGATTGCTTACTCTGTTGTACCTCGTTACTATTTTTATTGATTCTTTGGCATGCAAAACATGAAAGCAATGAGACAAAGCAAACAGAGGTAAGGAACTCTTTTTTTCCTTCTTGAATATGTATAGTTGAGATGTAACTTTGCACTCTTTTAAATCTGAGGAATTTCAGCAAAAGCTCTGATAGAATACAATAATACTAGAACCAGAATTTTTGAAAGCAAAACAAATTATCACATTGAAGTGTTAACGAGTTTTTGGTATGTATCCAAGTTAAGCTGATAAAATACAGCAAGTTGTAAAACACGGTATGTACTGTGTAGACGTTACCCGTATGCCTGGAGATTTTCTATCAAGGAAGACTAGTGTTCTAGTGGCAGACTTTTGGTGGGAATAAGGGTGCATGAATTGAAGCCCATTCACACATTTTTATTGTATGATGTTTTTCCAACCAATGCAGTACGTACAAGTGAACATTAAGTATGAGAAGAGTATCTATCAAAATTTTCCTTCTTGGAATTTATAGGAGCAAGCCAGTCCAATACCTTATGATAGAGCACACAAATTCCTGTCAACTTTATCAAGAAACCTCTTCTTCCAAACTTGTTTTACACTAGGATTCTGTTGTGTTCTATTTTAGAAACAATGGGTATTTCTGTACTATGTCACGTTAGTTTACAATTTGTAATGATAAAATCTGCATGTTTTGCTTGTTTTTTGTCTTTCTCTTCACTGAGGTGTAAACAAAGCTTGTCAGATTTCCTTTGTGTTTGACTTACCAAGTCATACTACTGTGCATTCGTCTTGATTATGCAAACCAATATTTGTGCTCTATTATACTAACAAATGTGGAAATAATTGCTATCAACGTGTATCTGTTAAAGGAATTGATTGGTGGTCCAATATATACATTATTGTCGAAATGGATTTCTGCAAACAATGATATACTTAGGAAACCACAGAAGCCATGTGTGAAGGCTTCCTGCTTCATTATGCAACTTCAGGTACTTGACATAAACAAGAGCAAGAAAAGTGATTTTGAAGATGTTGATCGGTTAAAAATTACGTCTGCTTAACAATGGCAAGTCTACGCTGGAAATAGCTAAAAATAGGAGGTATCAGTATTTGCTTGCAGGTACACTATGTATATTTATTATTGCAAAGCTTTCAGTCGGTTATCCCAGACCTTTATCAATGCAACTAACATGAAAAGATTTTTATGTCACTTTTAGATCACAATTGTTGTGATCTGTTTGCTTGTGCTTTTTAATGGTTTTAATTAAAGGGGTACTCCAGTCCAAAAGCAAGTTGGGCTTGAATAAAAGATAAGACCTTGAATAGATGAACAAAAGATAAGACCTTGAATGTCAGTGGAAAGAGAGCAGAACAATTTGTTGTAACTTGAATGGCAAACTTTTATGTCAACTTCTTTTAAAATTCTATCAATTTTATTTGAAGCTGGACCCATAAAAGGCAAAAAAACTGAAGATTGATATTCAATCTTTTGTTTCTGTTTTTGTTGTTTATTCATAGCATGGTCCATGAATTGCCGAGGGCAACTATTCATTATCAGAACTTTTCTTAAGTATTCTAACTCTGAATCCAAGCTGTTGGAATCACAAATTGTTTTTGCTCGTTTAATTAATATCTTGCATACCGATCTCTTTATGCTAGGATGGTGAAGTAAATTGTAGTACAGTTATCTGTCTGTGTGCGTTGGTTGGTTTCAGTGGCAGGAGAAATACTATGACCAAGCATATGGTGCTCCAATGGGTAGTCCTTTGTCACCAGTGATAGCTAATTTATTCATGGAAGAATTTGAGAAGAAGGCTCTAGCCACAGCTTGCCTAAAACCTGGATTTTGGTTGACATATGTAGATGATACAATAAGTAGCTGGTTGCATGGTTTAGAAAATCTGATAAAATTTTCAAATCACATTAATGGTTTACATCTTTCAATTATGTTTACATTGGAAGTACAGAAGGATAACTCTATATCGTTCTTAGATATTTTATTTAGTATTAGTAAAGATGGGTCTCTCTGTTTTAAGGTTTACTGGAAACCAACACACACAGACAGATATTGGAACTACGATTTATTTCACCATCCTAGCATAAAGAGATCGGTATGCAAGACATTAATTAATTGTGCAAAAACAATTTGTGATTCCAAAAATGGCAAAGACAGCTTGATGCCAAACCCTGAAAAGTCTTGTGAAGGTAATCAAACAAAAAAGCAACCTCCATTGAGCAAGCATCACAAAACAAAAAGATTTGAATGGGCTCGCAAGTACATGGGGATGGATTTTCGGAACGTTTTATTCACAGATGAGTCCCATGCAAACCTGGACAGACCAGATGGTTGGTTGTCCAGTGGACTGCTTCATGGTCGTAAACCGAGAGTTAGGATTTGTTGCCAGCAAGGAAGTGGAGGAATAATATTTTAGGCAGGAATCAAAGGAGATTCCGTTATTGGTCTCTTCAATGTCGAGCTAGGGGTCAAAATTAACTCAGAATCCTACTGTGAGCTCTTTAACAAACACCTTACACCTTGGAGGAGCACCTGCTGTCTCTCTGAAGAAACATGATTTTCCAGCATGATAATGCCCTCGCACATAGATTGGAGTATACCTCTGACTGGCTTAAGAAAACTGGCTTCAATAAGAAGAGGGTGATGGGATGGCCTCTGAACAGCCCAGATTTAAACCCCATTGAGAAATATTGGGCCGTCTCCACGAGAAGAGTGTACTCTGATGAAAGGCTATTTACAAACTTGGATGACCTCTGGAATGCTATAAGAGAAGTTTCAGCATCAACAACATGTACTGTAAAATCAAATCTTACTACTTCAGTTGACCAACGCCTTGTTATGATCGAAATAACGAATATTGTGTTCATGCATAATGAAGTGAAATATTATGAGGTTCACTTCACAGTAAGTTTCAAAATAGATTGTCGTGTTTTTTTGCATGTGGTTGTTGGCTTATTGTTCTTTCTAATAAAATATTTTGAAGCCATCTGTTCTGTTCAGTAGATCTTGAAATATCAAAAGATGACGATTTGTATAATGAAATTGAATGCCAGCATTTGCATTGTTTTGCAAATTGATGATTGAAATTCCATTGATCCAGTATTTTAGTATTTTGAAAGTATCAAATATGCATGCAATAATGATATAAGCATGTCCAGTAACGATTTTGAGAATGGTTTGCTATGAACAAAGTTATTGCATAAATATGGATTTGTATAATCAAGATGAGTGCACTGTAAATCACTGGTAGTGAACAAGGCTAAAAACTTAATGCCTCAGTATTAACACGGTAAATGCATTACATTTGTTGAAGAATTATCTGTCCTTGAATTTACTTAGGAATTGTACAAAAATAAGCAGATAGACTTATAGATAATGTATTCTGCTTTAAACTGCTGAAGCTCTTGTGACAAGTGAAGAAATTTTTTCATGACACTGATAGTGTCTCTTAATATGTATATTATTAACTTATGATAATCTTATGGTAAGAACACATTTTGCACTGTTGTTAACAATACAAGGCTTACCCCATTGTGTTCAGCTCTCCTTGAAATAGACAAGTTTTGAAAGTCTTCGAACCAGCATATGTTCTGTACAGTTGTCAAATTTTATGCTTTGTTTGACATGCTGTAGCAAAAGAACTGCAAAAAATTGGAAAATGAAATTTGGTTGGAATAATGATAGCTGCATGGTAAAGAAGTTGTACCTTAGAACACCACAAGATAGTAGAAGTTGAAGGTATAATCAGAATGAAATTCTTTCAAGTGTCCTATTTTTTTGAATGCTGGCTATAGGGATTAGATACAAGTTGGTACTGCTATTCAGAACATTCTTTTTCTTTAAAGGCTGTAATATCTTATGCATTTCAAAACAAAAATGGCGATGGGCTGGAATTAGGACCCTCACCGGTTTCTTCACTCCCTTATTCAAAGAAATATTTAGTAGTTTGAGCCTCCTATGTGATAAAAATCATGTATGTATTTTGACTGTCTATATTGGCAATTCTCATGACGGCTCTTTTCTTTTTGAAAGATGTGGGAGAGTTTGTAAATGAAAATTATGCATTATAATATGTTTTCAAGGGTGTCTAAGTTCATCCAACGCTGATGTTAGCGAATGCACTTTATCTTGTGATTTGGGATGTGAAAAGTGGCGAAGGAATTATGAGTAGGCTTTATGGAAAAATTGTGTAATTCAGTCCCTATAATTCAATCAACAGAATTTATCAAAAGATCCTTTTTACGTCTACTTATGCAATGTTCAAACAGTTTTATTGTCTGTCTTCAGGCTACAACTCGTAAATGTTGGCCTGTGTAGACAATACTAACATCCATTCTACACGAGCTTATTTTAAACTAAAATGCACGCGCTTGCGTACGTCTGTTTTTATTGTCAAAACATCTATCTAAAATGGGGCTCCATACTTTTAAAGGGAAAGTTTTTGTTCAGGACAGCTTAGGCTATAATGAAAGATAATATTTTTACCTTGCATACCTAGTCTTAAGGCTCATTTACACGGTTAATTTTCCTGCGATCTTTTCTCTCTGTGTCTATGCTTGAGTTGGCTGACTGGCGAGTGCATTGGCAAAATTGTTCGACCTAGAATATTTGCAAGTTATCCACTCCATCACATTTTTCAACAGTAGAAATATTGCATCAAAAATTACCTGTGTAAATGGGCCTTAAGCATTTGATCTCCCTTTCAAGTAAAAGTGTAGAAATCTAACCAAAACAACATGGAAAGTTTGCCAAATTTTGTGGCAACCACAAGTACATGCCAGCATACTGGTGATCAAGCAGTGGTTTCACCTGGTGATGTTATTGCGCCATTTAAACATCATAGCCGAGCACCATATGTAAATTTGGAAATGTAAGTTTAAAAAGAGCCCAAAATAAATGCATGTTTTAAATGAATCTTCATGTGATAGTGATTTAGGCTCTGGTTTTGAAGACAACAGAGGAGAGCTTTAAGGTGAAAGTGATGTAGGAATTATTCAGCCATATGCGTTTGGAATGTTCGAAGATTCAGACTCAGAGGCTGATGACATGGCTATCAATTAATTGTTACAGTCCAAGTCTTAAAATGGTACAAGCAGACTTGAGGATGTGGGCTGATGTAAATTTCGCTCTGCTACTATATATTTTACATAGGCATAGATTGTATTGGTGCATTTTATATTTCATTAATTTACAGTACTATTATTATAAAAAGTGTTTGAATAACTTTTATAATATATGGCCTATGCTGTTTTTCAGTACTCAATTCTCACAATTTGCAATGTTTGTCTAGAAATAGTATATATAAACGTTTGCACAATGCCTGAATTTATCGTAAACTGATAAAGTTTAATTGGGGGTTTTTAGGTGTCTTTGCACTCACTGCCAGATGATGGACAAAAAAGAGGAAAGCCTGTGCTGGCAAGAGGTCTCAGCATGCATTGCAAACAATGAAAAGGTGGTACAGTTGAAGAACATCTCTGTTCCACACCGTATCACCTATAACCGTGATTCCAATCTTTGTGTCTCAACTGCTCGATGCTGCAATCTGCTTGAAGCTGAATGCAGCTCATTGTGCAAGAAGGAAGAGGAACCTTTATCTCTTTGCCTTGTATCCCTAAACACCTCTGAAGAAGCTGCCTGTATGCAAGTCTCGATGTTTTTGTGATTAACCTGGTCAAATATTTTGGTGTCATACTGCTGTCTGTGCAAGTACTAAGAAGCCTCTAGCACCCAGCGGTTGAGACGCATAGCTGGCCATCCAGAGTTTTTTATGCAACAATTTGAGACAGTTGTGTCCTACTTTTTAACTTTTTGCAACGCAAGCCAAGATATCTGGGCAACACAGGCTTTTTACTTCTTTGTCCATTACCTGGCAGTGAGTGAAAGAGACACCTACAACCTAAATTGAAGTTTTATTGGTCTATGGTGGGCATTGTACAAACGTTTAAATATATGATTTCTAGACCAGTATTGCAAAAAAGCATAAGTTAAATATTTAAATAAAGCATAAGCCATAATAACATGTTATACAAATTATTCAATCACTTTACAGTATAGATATTGGCAATTGTTAATCTATGAAACGCGCCAGTACAATTTCTATGGCTATGAAGAGTAATTTGCAGCAGAGTAAAAATTACAGTGTGTATCATCAAGTCTGCTTGCTGCATTTTCAGACCATCACTGTGATGATTCTTTGATAATGATCTCGTCAGCCTCTGATGCCTGTTTTTTTAACTCGTTCAAACAAACGCAGCTTAGTGATTCCTATATTGATTTCACCTTGAAGCTTGCCTTTGCTGTTGTCGAAACCAAAGCCTAAACCGCTATCGCTCGAAGGGTTGTTTAAAAATCCATTTATTTGGGCTCTTTTGAAAACTTATGTTGGGAAATACACAAATAGTGCTTGGCTATAATGTCTGCACCGCATAATGACATCATGAGTCAAACTACTGCTTGCTCGTAGGTTTGTTCTCATGTCGTCATGGCCGCCACAAAATGTGGCAAAATTTACTTTCTTATTGCTCAATATTTCGTCTTGTATGTATCTTGGAGATCTATGATTTGGTTGGGAATGCAAAACTAATATTGTCTTTCATTGAAGCCTAAGTTGTCCTGAACAAAAACTGCTTTAATGATTCAAAAGTGTTCAATATTCTTGTTTAACAAGGTTTTTCTCTGTAATACTCTATTTCGTCATTCACCTTTCTCTGTCTCACACTACATTCATTTGTGACAATTCTTGTTCTTTCCCAATCTACTTCACTTGAACAAACTATACTGTGTCTAGCTAATTCCCCATCTAGCATCAAGTGTATGGTTCTCTATAAAAATCACATTCAAATGTCAATGTGAAGGAAAAGTCAAAATATCCTTGCAATATGCAGAAAGATATTATCAAAGGATTGCAGACAGAGCACTTTAGTATTGTGTTGAACAACACTTGGAAGATCACTTAAAGAATGTAGAAGATGCGATCGTGGCGAATGGCTATGACCCAAAGATAGTTAAGGAGTATATGGAGAAGTGTGAGTGAAATTACAAAAAGTGAAAGAATGACAATACCAGTGAATGGTGGTGATTGTACTATATGTTCAAGGAATATTGGACCAGTTCAAGGGGTTGGCTTTGAAGCTCCTCTTTCTAACAGCATTCAAACCAGGAAAAAAGGTGAGAGAACTGAAGACAAGTTCTCAACAGCCACTTGGTAAAGAGCAGAAAGGTGTAATCTACATGATTGTGTGCATATGGGGGCAGGCAGTACTTGTTGGAAAAATATGTATACTGTTGAAGATAAGAAAAAAGGATTATCAGAGCAAAACGTGATTGACAAATGAATATTTAAGGAGTGGAAAGTTAGCAGCAGCACATGAATCAATGGGAATGGTGTATGGGGTATTAGTTAGACACAGTGTAGATTGTTTTAGAAAGTAGAATGAGAAAGTACAATTATTGTGGGAAAATGAACGGGGATTAAGATAGAGAAAGGGGAAAGAGGGAATTGTCGGACTAAAGGATTGAAACTTTTTGAGTCATTAACACTATGGAGGCGTATTTTAGATAGGTATTTTGATAATGAGAACAGACTGACGCCTGTATGTGCATCTTAGTTTAAGATGATCTTGTGTGGAACGAACAATGATTTTGTGTATATAGTCTATCATTTACAACCTGTAGCCTGAAGACAGACAGGAAAACTGTTCAAAGTGCTGTGACAATAAAAGTAAAAGGGATGGTTTTAATATGCTCTTTGAAATTAAATTGAAATATATATGATGAAGAAAGTTTAAAGTTTCAGAAGAGAAATCTTTAGCTAATAGTTTTAATATTATTTCATTGTATTGGTGTAGAAAGACCAACTTGATCTAAAAGTAGAAAAACATTTTTTGTTTGGGTGCTTCGCCTCTTTTTCATTTTCATGCAGCTGTGATGTAGTTACCAAAAGATCTAATGCTAATGTCTGCGCTCTCATTGTCAACAAATTGCAAAGTACTGTAACATTTCAATGTACAAATAATATTGTTACATGATCTGCAGCCTGCATTGCTTTGTGATGAACTGTGTCATAATAAGATATTTTTGCAAGAACTCATTTTTAGATAAGTTGTTGGTGGAAATTTTCCACTGTTGGTGATGTTTTAGTGCAATAATTAGTTGTTCTACTTTAATCGTTTTTTAATATTTTACTAGCTTATGAGTTGGCTGAGGAAGCTAATCAAGAACTTCAAATGGTAAGTATTTGTTTATTGGTTGTTTGCAGTGTTGTATTTTAAGTTGGCATATCATGGTTCTGTGCTTATTATGTGCATGTGAATTTCTTGCCGGTATTCTCATTTAGTGCTCAAGGTGATTCAGTAGCAATTAAATTGTGCAGCAAATTTTGTAACAGTGTGTGATTCTAAATATTTTCATCCCAAAAAAAGCATCATAAAGAGCATGGGATCACTGTACTCGTTATTTTGTAACACTTACTGGTTACACTAACACTCTAAGTGTGCAGCAGTTATCAACCTCCATGCAAATAATAGCTTTAAATGGATGTGCACAACAAATATTTACTAGCGAAGAGCTGGAATAATCTTATAACAAACTGATAGTTATTGCCAATGAAATAATGATCTGACATGATTTAAAGTTGTATATTTTCACACAAGAATGTTGAATGTTTTGAAGTACATTGCATAGAATAGGGGGTAGTTGAAATATGAAAGCTAATTCTGGTAAATATGTTCATATAATGTAGTTATATAATATTTATTGTACCCAAATGATACAGCAGGTTGCATAGAAAATGTTGAAATATTGACCAGTTTCCATGTGCTAATTGTTGAACTTCTCACTTGAGTTATTACATAAGTCAAAGACAAACTTTTTAGCTTTGTACTAATACTTTCATAATTACAAAATAAAACAAATTCCAAAAATAGACATCTTGTGTTCTTGATATTCAAGTTAAAAACAATAGTGTGTATAGACAGTGTGTATAGAGTCTTTATTCCAAAGACATAATCAAACCGATGAAATTACCAGCAAGTGGTGATCTATATGTATAGCTATTTACAGATGCAGCGGAAGTATACAATTGTAGGATAGTGTAAGCCAGTGTGATGGACGACTAATGGCTCTAGAACAATGACAGTTTTTTTACAAGCTTTAAGACCATTGTTGAGTTATGGCATGTTACGTTTTATCAATAGGGCTTCTATGATAAGGAGTTGATTAGGATTGTTATTATTACAACGATATAAGATTTTAGTATTAGTTGGAATTAGATTACAAGGATTGTAGAATAAGTCAGTGAAGTCTTCCTCAGAATCAATATCAGGAAATGAGGAAAGGCAAGAGATGAAGTTTGCATCTGGACAGTCTAGGAGATGTTGAGATATGGCAATAGAATTATTGTAGTTGGTAGCGCGGTGTATTAGTCGAGATTTTTGACAAGGTACAAAAAGATGATGGAGTAAAAATGATTGTATTCTTTTTTGCCCCATTTTAAAATATTGTGCAATAATGATGTTATTGTTATTCAACCCTATCATGTTGTGGGCATGTTTGTAGTCCAATTCAAGTCCATCTTGGATGGTCTTCATGCTTCCATTTTTATTTCCTTTGCTACATATGGTTATGTAGCAATTCTAAAGTGATGGGAATAAAGTCTTGCAAAATAACTTTAAATGCACCAAATTAACTACAGGATTACGGTAGCTCTTATAGACATCTAAAAATGAAAGGCTGTGTTTATTCTTCAGTACAAATGATATACAGGCAAGGCAGTGATAGAAATGTAGTTGCAATTTGAGCACACTTTTTTGTCTTGTGAACTTATAAACAAAACTAGTGACCTTGTCACTAAGAAAATTGATATGTTACAAAGTGAAAGTCTTAAAAGATACCTGAGGCTGTGCTCAAGCACCAGATTTCGAATGTACCAGAGAATCCATTGTGGAATCCATGGTAGTTTCGTGGCTGCAGTCATGGAAATAATATACTTAGTCCTTTTGTGATGATTGCAAACAGTCGCTATAGTGACTTGCTAAATATTTTTGAAATCTCTCTTTCTCTTTTCACTAATGCAGCATTAAAAAGTCTACAATTTAGTTTCCATGGTTGCAGTTAAAAGGTCAAATAGATATTCAATTTGGTGCAGATACTGTGATTTTGTGTTTGAGATTAAGCCTTAATTAATATGGGGTATACCACTGTGCCGATGAACGCGATGATGAATCCCCTAGTTGCTCTGGTCTTGGGTTGCATTCAAAAACCTTTGTCAGGTGTATGATGCATGAATGACTACAAGGCATATCAATAAAATTGACAATTGTGTACTAAGCAATAGTTTTAACACTTTGTACATTGTCTGAAGAATTTGAATTCATCTTGGTATTTTAGGGACTGTTGATCACATTAGCACTTGACATAATTTGAAAATTTTCATTGGAGTCCAGGGGGTTGTTCTGAAACTTTAGCTACAATATACCTTACCCACAGAGAAATCTAAATTTTTTATCTTTGGATATAAGTTTTGGTAATGATATGTGACCTACCTTGAACTCTTTGCTACTATAGGCCTTCATCCATAATTCTTTGGCTTTTTTCACTTGATTTTTACCTTACACAAATGATTCTTTTCATAATTATTGCTGATCCAGCAACAATTATGCAAAAATGCCAAAAATGGAAAAATTTTAAATTTGAGAGGCTGTGCAGAGCACTGAACATTTTCATATTAAAAGTTTTTAAATTTGTTTCAGTGCCAAGGAGATTACGAGACCTTAAAGTAACTCTTGAACTCACGTTGTTTAGACATTTCGGTTGTTGCTTAATTTACACCCTATTTTACAATTGTACACTTATTTTACACCATGTATTACCTTCCAGTCTCTAACACCATTTTGGACTTTTTACTTTTAGACTGTTAGTGATAGACAATTTGCATGAATGGCCTTTGTTGTTGTCAGAGCCAATTTGATATGTTTCAAGTTATGTAATTGCTGTAAAAGAAGCCTGATACTGCTGTGCCAAACACCTAAGCACAACAGATTATCAGCTGAAAGTCCTCATTGCCTGTTGTTTTTGATAAGTTTGACAGGGCAGTAATGCAATTTGTACACAGGAGCCCAAGAATGTTGATGTTAACAGTGCATACAAATTTGATAGCGCCATAAGCATAACTAATTTCTAACTTATAGCATCAGTAGCCAGTGTGGAAATCTTCTACTACAACTTTTCCAGTGTATCCACCAATATACACTAAGGTTGTTTGTTCTAACTATTTGAACATAGCCTTAAGCTGCTCTCTATCATTGGTCTCATCTTTAACCATGCCACTTTGACATTTTCCTGTCTGCTAGAGTCACTAGTTTTCATATGGCATTCACAAACCAAAAAGCAAACCTTGTTAATTGCAGCTGTGATCTTGCCAAAGTGGTATGCACTTTTTAAACCACAGTCAAATTATTGTCATCCTAGGCTACATATCATGCATTCTGAATCCTGGGCATCAGAAAGGACTTTACTTGAGTAATTTTAGTTTGTGGTGTAGTTTCAACACTAATATGAACTTTGTTAATGTTAAATAAGTATTTAAATTTTCTTGGCAATAGATAATAGTTTTTTGCTAAATAATATTTTGCTGATGTTAGCAGAACTTGAATTTTACTGGTCAGATGATAGACACCAGTCTTTTCAGATTCATTCATTTCCATGGGGGTGTGCTATAAAATTGAGGAATTGTATGCCATAGCAACACACCTGTTTTCTTCTTGCATTTTGTAGGAGTTTTTGATGCAAAATGGAGCGATTGTGAGTGGTAAGTTTTCTATTCTATTGTCACATCTTTGGGCAATGAAGTGGTCAAAAGGCTTTCCATATGTTATTTTATTTCTTTTGATTCAATGCAGCAGTTGTGCTTTTTCAGTTCGATATTTTAAATTTGCAGAACCAGAACATATGCTCACATCTGTTCGATTAGATTCCTGTGATGATGGCACATACGAGACTGTATCTGATGTAAGTGTCAAACATTTATTGACTAAGGTCTAGCAAAATGTAAGGAATTGTTAAGGCTAATCTTTATTTTATCAGTTTTGACAGATTTTATAGAGGTCAAGATACCTTCAATTTTATATGTGGCATGGCATTTTGTAATTCTAACTCATTTTGAAATAAGTATTGTTGCATTTTGCAATGAATATGGTTAGCATAGTGCAGGAAAGTGTGCAATATGTTGTAGTCAACCCAACTTAGGCATTCTGAAACAAGGGCTGCTTCAGTGAACGCAAATTGCAATAATGTGTGATGGCAATTGTTATGAAGTATCACAGGAAACGGAGGAGTTCTTTACCGTAGTATACTATTTTAATTTCCATGTAGAATAAATGGTGTGAACAGGAGAAATCCAACTACGACCTTCACGGTTGTGATTATTCATCTGTGTATTCTTGCTATAGTGTTTTGTTTTGTAGTGGCATTCTCAGATCGTTAAACTGAATACTGAGTAGATACTATTGCTGAACACGCTAAAACACTGTTTTGCTGGAAGTATGAATAACTTTTATAAGATCCACAATGTACTGCAAGTTTAAAGTTCATTTTGTTGTATTAAGTAGATAAACATTTTGTTTAGAGTCTTATGATTGCAATCCTCTTTCAGTCCTTTTCTGGCGGAAAAGCTGATAGGCTTTCCTGGCATTCCAGTGTTTGAGTAGTAGATGTTGTCTTGGAACTTTTATATGTTGTCAAACTCAGTCGTAGTGCAGTCAAACTCTTTGCGTCTCTCACTCTGCTGGGCTTGGTGTTGTTGAAACACATTTTTCTAATTGGTAATCTTGTTTTAATGTAATGTAGAATGTTATTTTTCAATTGTATTCTAGTTCGTGTATCCAAAAGGTAGTAAATATGTTTTTATGCTGAAATTAGGTGAGGTTAATGTTCGGATGATGATAAAATCCTAGGCAGGCAATAGTGTGCTGCTGTTATGGGATTTCAGAATGCCCCCTACATTTGTGTGAAGTATTGAGTTTCCAGTAGAAATCTTTGGAGTGTGTTGGCAATTGACCACAACAATAAAGGAGGCAGCTTGCTGGATTTTTTATATTCCTTTGCACAACTAATTTTTGTATTTCATGAACATACCACAAGACTGTGCTCTGAAGTCAGGAACATTGCCAAGCAAAAGTATATTATCTATAGTTTGATGCTGCTCATCAAATTTTCTCAGCAGTTATCTAGCTATAAGCTATATGCTTGGTGAAAGTGTGGAATTTTTTTCAAACGAAAGTTTTTTTAAATAAATGCCTAATAATTGCTAATCTATCCATATGAAAATGTATTAGCTAGCATGCGTATGAAGTTTGTGTAGAAAAGGCTTTAGGTACCCGCTGGCGTATTTCGATGGAAGATTTCGAGATATTTTTACCTTCTCGTGGAATTGGGGATCCGAAAACACAAAGTGCACTATGTTCATATCAAGCGGGAAAGCGCGTTCTGGAAAAATTTCGTCAAATCCCAGATACAGGAACAGTAGAGGACTATGAAACTGCAAAGACAGAATTTCAAGCATATTTTGAAGAGTGGCAGAACTGATGCTGTGCGGTATACCGTTTTGAACAAGGAAGACAAGAAGTGAATTTAACACTAGACCAATTCCATACTTGGCTACAGACCTTAGCACAAACTTGTTCATTCAATGATGTAAATTTTGAAATTGAACAGCAGATTATTTGTTGGGAAATTTGTTGTGACAATCAAGACTCACTGTTGGGTTGCCATGGCAACCTTTTATGTTGCTAGAACGACAAAAGGACGATATTTAATTTCCTGATTGACAGCACAAAGATTAGAACTCATCAGTTTATACTTAAATAAAGTGTCTGATAGAAACGATAGGAAGCTCGACAGCATTATAAACAAACACTCAAGCGTTTTTAATGGCCTCGGAAAATTATGAGCTGACAAAGTCAAATTGAACATTGACAAAGGCATATTCAATACCACATTAGGGACAAAGTTAGGACAGCTTTAGAGCAACTAGAATAACAAGATATTATAGAAGGATTCCCAGAGGATCATCCTACACCATGGGTATCCCCAATAAAACCAATACGACATCGGATGCCAACACTTGATGACATCAGCTTTGAATTGAATGGTGCTACGTGTTTTTCGAAACTACAATCTTTGCCAAAAACTATGGGACAGATCATTAAATTTTATCTTATATCTTCAGTTAAGGCTCCCGCCGGCCCCCTGTTCAATGTTGCAATGGCAAAAATTTACTACATCGCATATCAGACGTCTTCTAACATGAGCTCAACATTGAAAGGGGTGGGGAGAGGGAGGGGGAAGTAATTGTAACAAAAAAAGCTCAACTAACTATGGTTTTTTTATAAGCATACATTGTCCTAAGGTATTATGGCAAAGATTGTAGATGTATCTCAAGCATATCACCAACTTGAACTAGATGAGGAAAGTTGGTACATAACTACGTTTAGTACACACATTGGCTTATTTAGATACAAATAGCTCAATTATGGGCCCAATGCAGCCGCAGAAATTTTCCAATATATGTTGCAAACACAGCTCCAAGGACTTAACAGTGGGAAAAAAATCGCGGACGATATCTTAGTGTATGAGAAACACTCAAAGAACATGATGACAACTTGGAAAAATACCTTGAACATCTTTCAGACAAAGGACTGCATCTCAACTGTAAGAAGTGCAGTTTTGTAAACAATACACTAGAATTCTTTGCTCAAGTCTTTTCAAAGGAGGGAAGCAAACCTAATCCAAAACATGTTAATGCCTTAGGAATGCTACAGTGCCCATTTGCATATCTGAAGTACGAAAGCTTCTCAGAATGGCTAATTATAGTGCAAAGTACATTCTAAATCTTGCAACTATCCCAGCCCCATTATGTTATCTGATAAAAATGATACCACATTCGCTTGGACTGATACCCACCAACATGCTTTCCATCAACTAACCAAAGCATTAGTCTCCCCAACCTGCATGGCGTATTTGAAACAAATAAAAATATGATAGTAACAGCTGACGACAGTCCAATGGAGTATCCGCAATTTTATCCCATCGAACAAAGGGTACAGACGATGAAAAGATGGTCGCATATACCAGTAGAGCCTTCACAGACTTCAAAAAATGCTATTCCTAAATGGGAATTGAAGTTCTTGCAATCATTTACAGAGTGGAACACTTCCATTTGTATCTTTACAGAAATGAATTTCTGCTAATAACAGACCATAAACCATAGGAGATCATTTATGGTAGCCACAATTCGAAACTGTCTACAAGAGCAGGAAGCTGTCTATTGTGTTTTCAGCCATATTCATTCAAAGGGCTTTACAAACTAGGCATGGATAATCGAGCCGACTACTTATCACGCCACCCAACATCACACATTTGCAAACTACAGAAAATGACTGAAGAACATGTAAACTTCAGAGCACATCATGCCGTTCCAAAACCAATGACTTTTGAGTTTTAGGTTTAGGATTCGGTTTAGGATTTTGTGCAGTGGGGGATTTTTTGGTGAGCATTGATCCACTGCTTAAAGCAATTTGCAGCCAATATTGGTGGAACCATTGGTTTTATAGGGTTGATTGAATCATGAGATATTTCTGTATCCTTGGTGCTGTGGTTTTGTGTGTTTAGGGGAGAATTTAGCCTGTAGTTGTAGCCAAAGATACAGAAATATCACATGGTTCAATGCACCTTATAATGCCAATGTTTCCACCAATATCGGGTGCAAATTCTTTCAAGCAGTCGATCAATGCTTCCCAGAAAATCACTCAATGCACGAAATCCTAAACCGAAATACCCTTATACTCAACTGCAGCTGTATGCCAAATATGTCAAGAATCATCTCAGCACACAATAGAGCCCTACTGGAGAAAGAAGCACACATTGAACCAGATAATACACGATCATGTAACTGCCGGCAAAAACAGTCCTGCCCACTATCTGGAAGATGCCAAGCGGAAGGACTTGTTTACCAAGCGAAGGTCTGAACACCAATACCGAGTCCACGTAATGGCTGAAACTGAAGCTTTCGTTACACTGAATGATCATAAAGACAACTTCGAATCAAACCCCAAATGTCGATTAATCAAACCAGCAAAAAGTGAACTTGGTAAAGTGAGTAAAGTTACACTGGCTTTTGTCAATCAAGAAATAAGATCAGCTGCTAAAGTTAACGAATGGAGAAACTCTCAATCTGTAATCAACTGGTTCAAGGAAATTGAACACAAATCATGGTGTAACTTTGTTTCATTTGACATCGTCGACTACTACAAGTCCATCAGTGAAGAACTCCTTGATAAAGCTATTGGTTGAGCCAAAACAATTGTTAACATCACTGATGAACATGTCACAATCATTAAACATGCCCTCAAATCAGTATTGTTTAATTCTGCCAAACCTTGGATAAAGCAAAACAGTTGAACAATTTTCGGCTTAACTATGGGGAGCTTCGATAGTGCAGAAATTTGCAAGCTTGTTGGTTTGTATGCATTAAATAAACTATGCACGAAATTTGGCAGAAACAATATTGGATTATACAGGGGTGACAGACTAGCATTGATCAAAGGTACCACTCTACAACTAGCTGATAAAGCAAGAAAAGATCTGTACTTTACGTTTCAAGAACTAGGACTGAAAATTACGACCGAGGTAAACTATAACACCGTTAACTTCCTTGACGTTACCCTTATCCTAATTAGTCAGTCATACAAGCCATACAGAAAGCCGAACAGGAATCCACTTTATATTCTTGTAAATTCCAGCCAACCTTCATCCATCACCAAACAACTCCCAGCTGCGTTCAACCATAGAATCGTGTCATTATCAGCTGACAAATGAAACTTTGATTCAGTTGCTCCCATTTACTACAACGCCTTGAAACAAAGTAATTACAACACAAAAATCCTACACCCCACTGCTGAGAAGACACCTAACACAGGAACTCGATCCCAAAATAAGAACCGTAAATGCAGAAGGAAAATTATCTGGTTTAACCCTCTGTACAGCCAAACCGTTCGAACCAAAGTTGCCAGAGAGTTCTTGAAACTAATCAACAAACATTTTCCTGAAACATCACATCTTCATAAAATCTTCAACCAAAACATGATTAAAGTTAGCTACAGTTGTGTGAATAATGTGAAGAGCGTTATATCAGGACACAATAAGTGCCTACTAAGAGAAGCAAAATCCAAAGATCCTTCCAAAGATACCAAAACTGAAACACCCTGCAGCTGTAGAAATGTAATCAAGTTCCTACTTGAGTCTATGTGCTTAACAAAAGACTTGGTATACAAAGCTGAGGTAGTAACGAAAGACAGCAACGATTATAAAACCTACATTGGAATGATAGCAACGACATGTAAAGAGAGGTACAGAAACCACAATAAATCGTTCATTAACATTAGACGTGAGAACGATACTGAACTTTCTAAACATCTTTAGAAATTGAAACTCAACAATAAACCAATCATTTGGTCCATCTTATCCGGAGTGACTCCAATCAAAGCCAGTGAAAACCTTAATTTAATTTAGAAGAAAATTTAATTTAGAAGAAAAACTGCAAGTACTTCTTAGTTCTAACTCTAAATCTAGTTGAAATATGCGTTGCAAATTTTTCATGCTCACAAATTTGAAGCTGGACATTAAAACAGAAATGCATCAGCAAACATTATGTGAGTAGTACAACATAGATATTTAGGCATATTAATTATGTTACGTGATGATTGATAGATTCATGAAACTTTAAGTAACAACTTACTCAATCAAAAAATTGCATTGAATTGTTATCATTATCAATTATAATGCACTACTATGTGTTTTGTATGGCACACTCTTCATTCTCAAAACAAATTATGACATATATATCATATATATACACACA
>JAODVQ020483523.1:0-10231 GCA_025400075.2 Phenganax stokvisi
GTTTTTCTTTAATAACTTTGTAACCAATAATGCCACAATCACCATATTTGGAGTAAACCCCCATTATCAGACCCCTCAAACATGCTCATGTGGTCAGATTTTTTTCGATGTAACGTGAAAGTGAAACTGGAATTTCACAAATGTATTGCTATGATGGGGACCTGTGTCGTGATAACACGCCATCAGACCTCACTCCTTCAGTGGTGGATCTTGTTACCAAGAAGAAGTAGAAATTGAAATTGCTAGGCACTTTGATACATCACAAACAACTTTGTACATACTCATAGGCTGTTCACTCTATGTTACAGCTAGATACATTTTGGGAGAGGGTGAAGTGAAATAATATAATTGCTAAAACTACAGTTACACGCCTAAAAACCAAGTAGTTTATGATCTTTTGATTACTAAACAATGTTTGGGAGTGAAAATGGTACAGGTATATTGTTAACATAATTATAGATTTGACAATCACTTGGCCACTGAGCAGAGAGGAAGGCATAAATTAAAGTGCTTTCTTTATCAGCAAGAACACCACACCACTCTCTTCCACCAGGAATTGACATATACCTAAAACTGCCTGCCAAGGTGGCTTTAGCAAATCTCTCTCCTGCTGTCATATCTCCAGTCCAAACTTTTGCAACCAAAAGCAACTTCCGTGGATTTCCAGTTTGTAGATTTCTCAAACGGCGCTCAGGGTTTTTACTTTGTCCAACTTTGAAGTACACAAGGATACTTGAATTATCAATTACTTCCTCTTTCATAAGGTAAACAAATCCTGGTTTAGGATTTTGACTGACATAGGTAATAAACGTATTGCTAAGGAGATCAACCAAGTCTTCAATTTCATCCGTATGGTTAGCCATCTTGTCGCACAAATAAGAGACAGCCCATTAGTCAACAGCAACCCAAGCTCATAGATGGCATATTTAGAATTTTTTACCACATCTCTTGAGAATAAATACAGATCTCAGAAAGTGTACATACCAACTATCAAGTTTAAGATTCAGTGGCTGCTCTTGACAATACTATTGAAGGTATATACTCTTGGCCTGTACTACATTCCCAAAGAACCACTCAGTCCCTCCTTCAGTGAAACTTTCTCTCATGGTCTCCAGGAGTGTTCTCTCTGTCTCTGTCACATCAGATACTGTCCCACTGCCATATCCAGTCTCCTAGGATTCCCTGCTTGAAGACTAACTCAGGGTTCACAGTCTAATCAACTTCAATACATAACTCATTGTTGACGGAGGTCCATCAGCCACCACTATAAAATATGCGATGGCAAAGTAAAAGCAAAGCCATGCAGTTTCCGCAGCTTATGATACAATGGCTACTAGATGCTCAGTGAATTGCAAAAATAACTGCCACCAATGGACTATCACTCATGTAAAAACCACAGTTTTAGGAGATATGGCTGCTATGCTGCCTATCAACATTCTCGTACCTAGAACCTACCCCTCACATGATAAGAAATAGGGACAGAGGAGTCTGGTGCATTAGACCTTTTCTTGGTCAGGGATCTCAGATTTGAGATCTCTGATCAGGCCACAGAACAGCCAATTTAGGTCATGTGTATTTGCAGTTAACCATTGTCCACAGAACCTGAAAAAAATCAGTAGTGCGCACCCATGTTGAATGGATACTACTGATGTGGACTAAGAAAAGTAGCATTTGACACTAGATGTTCCTTACCCTTGTAGGTGGAGCAACTAGGTACAAAAACACCTTAATCATATGGTTCAACAGTAATAGTCAAAAAGTGAGCAGTAATCTTTGCTGCAAATGCACACCGCCAAAGATTAATGAGTGTATGAGTACAAGGATACACGATTACATATGCACACTTACTACCTATACTATAGTGTACATGGTATGGTATGTCACTAGCATAAACCCGTCAATTGGGCTCTTGTATGTATAAGGAATGATCAGGCCACACAAGCATGAGCAGAAGCAAGCTAACATATGAGATATCTTCATGGTCTCAGTTTCACAGACAGAACACCGGCTGTCAATACCAATCTTACTACTATAGTGGCATAGCGACCAACAACTCCCACTATTTGCCTTGTTTTTCATTAGTACTCTAATATTAGGCGCAATCCGAGGTTGGTGTGAATCCGCGGTTTGCGCCTAACATATACATGTCTCCTTCAGCCTAACAAGGATAATGTAACCACTGAAGCTAGGTAAAAGGGCAACCAACCCAATTGTATTTGCGGTACTGGGAATGATAACTTGTTGACACTGCTTCAAAATTCACCACCAACAGTACAGAAGAATCTCTCTGTACTGTGTTTATATTTACTAATGTTTTCATGAGCTAAGGTTACAAATGTAACACCGCACGAGGGTGTGGCAAATATGGGTGGATCAGTTGATAAGATGGCAATCAGTGACACCGGAGTCACACTCATATGGGTGGTGGTCCCCAGAGGATACACAATACACAGGTGCACATCATGCACCTTCTAGAATATTCTTGCAATATGTAAGAATATTCTATAAGTTATCAGTACAATACACCCCCAATTATCAGGTGTAATTTATGGAATGTGTTTGGCTATATACCCTAAAATCATGGGCCACACAAGAAACAGAAAATAAAAAAAATATTCTTATATGTAGCTGCTTGTAGTAACATTGACAGACACTCTTATACATTATAGCCATAACTATATAAGATAGCGAGGGTTAAGTGCCTTTTCAAAAAGTACTAGAGTGTAAAATGAAAGTGTAAGTGATTTGGTCAATTAGGACTCTTAATAATAATAATGAATGTTCTCGGTCAACACAAACATCATTGACCACACAAGAATTATTGCAAAGTAAAAATACTATACAATGTTTCGCGTATTGCTCATGACAATTCTATTGAAGGTAGTTTTGGCCTGCACTACATTTCCATAGAACCACTCTGTCCCTCCTTCAGTGGTAGTGAAACTCTCTCTCATGGTCTCCAGGAGTCTTCTCTCTGTCTCTGTCACATCAGACACTGTCCTCACTGCCATATCCAGTCTCCGAGGATTCCTTGCTTGAAGACTAGCAAATCGTGACCCAGGGTTCACAGTTTGACCAACTTTGAAGTAGTCAGTGTTGCCACTCTCTGTTATGAAGTAGACATAGCCTACAGTGGTATATTCTTCACTGTCATCATTGTCTGTTTCTTCTATCGGTGGTTCAGGATATACATGTATTAGGCTCTTCTGTTAAAATAATATAGCAAGTCTGAGGGACTTAAGCAGATTAAGTCCAAGACTTTTCCTTTGACCCATACTGCCGCCTACTACCTTATCTGCCCTACAATGCCCCTCATTCTTTATGGCTATCTTACAATCTAATTGTGCCTGAGTTTAACAACTCAGTTATCTTCTGACAGTGTTGCAGAATAACTCCAACCATTTAACCTGAGAAATTCTCTTAATGCCCTTCTCTGGGAAACATTTAACTCATTGAGCTGTTTATAGTTTTGAATAATACCACAAAATACCACAAGATAATGTTCAAATACAAGTGTATAATAAGATGGTATTCAGTAATTGTTTTTTTGCTTGAACTCACAAACTACTAAAAAACAAAATTATCACTTCCAACAAGATATTAGCATATGTATATTGAATGGGCACATGATGACAATGATTCAGTTGTTCTGACATTCATCGTCAATAAATACAAGCTGATTGGAGGGATGAGTCTTTGCTACAGTTTTAAAGTCTGATATAAAATCTTGTTCTTCCGTATCATGAACTACATACCATTCCTTCCCACCTCTCATATCTACTGCCTTATACTTCTCCATCTCTTTCATAGCATATTGTTCTTCTTCTATCATATCTTTAGTAAAATAATATACAATCAACTTCATCTTTCGTAGATTTCCAGTTTGTAATTCCTTTAAACGGCATTTAGGATCGTTACTTCTTCCAATTTTAAAAAATATTAGGCTTTGACCATAATTTTCTTCTTTTATGAGATAAACAAACCCTTTATAACATCTAGGACGTCTTCTTAAGATACGGTTACGGATGGAAGTAAAGAGTTTGATGTGTGACTTAAGGAATGCAATAATCAAATCTTCCATTTGGATCTCTCTGTCTGGCTGACTCATTTCGGTCTGTAAAAGCAAGGCACTCGAACTAAAATCCTCTGTCACATTCTCCAGCATTTGTTTATCTACCTCTTTTACATCTTGCACTGCCAACTCTTCCCATTCTTCCATATTAAAACTTCTAGGAATCAGTGCTCCCATCATTGACCACTCTGTTATGACTTTACACAATTCTATCACACGAAACTGAATAATCTTGTCGTACGAGCAGATCACACAGGATGCAGGTACAACTCTATGTGACTAGTGCGGTATGCCTCTAATAATCTAATCAATTGGTCTCTAATTGCAAGTGCAGCACACCTAATATTCGTTAAAAGGGCAAAAATTTATGTTGTCGTCTGTCTGTCTGACTGCGTGATGTGCATGATCAACATAAATTGAGGGCGTTCATTTTACAATATTGCGCGCATGCTCTGCATGCAATGTAGCACGAGAAACAATGTTAAACATTCTCCTAGTAATATAAGGAATGGTCTCCATCACCAAACCATCATTGATCACACCAAAATAATACTAGGTCAAAATATTATGCATTCCCATGCCAAATGGAAGCAAGCCAAATCATATCAACTGATTTAAACTCTATCACGCTTTTTCATGGTCTCAGCCGTACGGAGAGAAGAGTGCTATCACTACTGATATAAATTTTCCTTCTAGTGATGTCTCCTTGAGCAATGAGTGATATCCAAACCACAATACAACTAATATGTAGGATAGAGAGTCAAAGTAAAGAATAATTTCAAACTATCTTGGGAACAGAATTGGATCAGGTTTCTTTTAATATGATGATACTTGCAATTTGGTTGATGTGGATTCAAGTCCCATCCAGAGCAGTTGATTTTTACTTTGGAAAAAGAAGTTGTTCTGGATATTGTTGAGTTGTTATTTGTGCATTTGCCTTGCCTTGCCTTGCCTCATTTCATCGCATTGATTCATGACCATATACAAGTGAGGGAGAGAGAGATAAAGTGAGTGAGTGTGATGTGGGTGCAGTTGCTTTGTTTGTTGTGCACTTGCCTTTCTTTGATGTTTCCTCCACTAAGCTAATCATACACATAATATTATAGCCACACATTCCTAAGGAGATCATTCATGTCCCAGCATGTCACATGAATAAGAGACGACCCTTTCATTGACATCAATAATAACTCAAGCTCATAGAAGAGAGTTTCACCACTTCATTTTATTATACAATAGATCTCTTAGGAATAAGAATACTAAGGTTTGAGGATCATACAAAGTGTACATCTAAACTATCCAAGTTTAAGATTCAGGGGCTGCTCTTGACGATTCTATTGAAGGTAGTCTTGGCCTGTACTACATTTCCACAGAACCACTCTGTCCCTCCTTCAGTGGTAGTGAAACTCTCTCTCATGTTGTCCAGGAGTCTTCTCTCTGTCTCTGTCACATCAGACACTGTCCTCACTGCCATATCCAGTCTCCGAGGATTCCTTGCTTGAAGACTAGCAAATCGTGACCCAGGGTTCACAGTTTGACCAACTTTGAAGTAGTCAGTGTTGCCACTCTCTGTTATGAAGTAGACATAGCCTACAGTGGTATATTCTTCACTGTCATCATTGTCTGTTGCTTCTGTCGGTGGTTCAGGATATACAGGGAGAGCAGCTATCTCCTCTGGAGTCAAGAACTTCAGCTCTTCCTCCATTTCTACTACAGTATCTCAGTGTTTCAGTGCCTTTATAGCTGTTCTCTTAGAGCTTCTCTATTACGATCCAAGTCTTCACCTATGTATGTAGCTACTATTAGAGGTTTTATAAAGGCCTGAAGTAGGTCTGAGTCAGGACTATCCCAGGGATTATTCCCTTACTCGTGACTACAATCACAATCTGCCTACAATACCCTAATAAGTAGTATTACTCATCTAAGTTTATAAAGGCAGAAAGGTGAGTATATGGATGGAGTAGTCTTTAGGATGTTGGAGCAGGTAACAGAAAGTGGTTGCACTGGGTTTAGCAAATACTGAGAAAAAGACTTTGAAGATAATAGCATAGTACGATATAATTCAGCATATTAGGCGGTAATTCAGCATAGATTATTACACAATCCTCATAGCTCTAGCTATACTCATTCAGTAGCTCCAGTGTTTATAATTATCATATAACTCTGTATCTTCTGACAGTGATACAGAATAACTCCTTTCCTTGAGCCATGTCTCCAGCAAACCACTCTCCACTCCATCGTCAGTCTTGGAAACCTTCACTAGCATCATTCTCAACTCTCGAGGTTGAGCTGTTTGCAGTGTGGAGAGATACTTTGAGCAACCTTCCCATGGTTATTGTCGTTTTTTCTCTTTTAGTCTTAGTTTACGAGACACGCCCACAGATTCAATACCGCAGATTCAATACGCAAGTTTTGTTGTCTCACTTCTATCAAAGCCAAATGGAGCAGTCCAATTCTTAATATTCTGCACTGTTGTTGTGATGTTGTAGTATTAGCTAGCTAGTAGTTAGTACTAGCTACTAGTTAGATCTCTGTTCTAAGAGCAGCATATACTAAACCTACTGTCTGTGCCGAGGGTTTGCACTTCAGTGCTTTTCATTAATCAAGGAAAACTGCTGAATAATAAAGTGTGTGCGGCCAGGTATTGTGTGTGTTGAACTTCACAGCTCTCATAGAAATATTATGATATCAATTCAGTGACCATCTCCAGACTCCAACATCTAACCAGCCATCAAAATAATTGTGGATGGTATGTATGCATCATCTGGCGAGAGACAATTGAATCTAAATGTGGCAGGCTGGCCTTGCTGGCAATATAGGGAGACCATGATGACATCATCAAGTGTGTAGGGAATCACATGACTCTTATCTTCAGGTAATGTAATGATGTAACTTGAATATTCAATCTCTATAATTGTCTATATATACACATACTATACCTAGTCTCCTTGCTTTTTGTACACCCCTACATATGTATATTCCAAATAATTTTTAATTCACAGAATTTTCAAAAAAATTACTTGTATATATTATACAAATGAGTTACTGGTTATGAGGATGGTAGTCTGGTTTCACATTCTTCAATATTGTATTGTTCGCACAGTATAATAGTCGACAGAATCCCTCAGAATACTCATCTACCCATTTCATCTGGTCTTCATCAAAATAGTTAGCTGCTAATGCTCTTAGTCGTGGCCAATTTTTCTGAGTGAAGCCAGGACGAAGAAGATGTGAATCTAACAAACCAGGTCGCCAAACAAATTTACCCCAACTACGATCAAGTCGGTCATCTTTAAAATTTCGTGTAAAATAGCGAACCCTCTCTGGAAAATGTTTCCAGTGATATAATTTTTTTGTGAATGATTTTTGATCAATTGACCACTGAGAAGACTTAGACTTAACAGTTTCACTAATCTCTCTACGGAGTTTAGCAACTGCTTGAATCATATCATCACCTTTCTTTAAATGCATAACATCCCTCCATGTTGATAGATTCATGCCAACGTAGCAAGCAGGAATTTGACTTCTGCCTGGCACATAATTCCTAGGCCATATAATGTGGACGTAATCTGGAGTAGATGTCAGTTTATTAAATATTGTGACATTCATTGGCCACATATCACCATCAGATATCATAAGGAAGGGATCACCAGGCCAATCCATACAACTTGCTACAAATCTTGATGTCGTAACTACCATACTTCTCAAGTAGAAAGGTTCTGACAGTGTGTTTTTGATTTTGATAACTTCTGCTCCAGTAGCCTCAACATGTCTGACAATGTATTCAAATACAGGTCCAAGATCAGGCTCTGTTTCATTGTACACATATATGTATACTGGTTTCCATTTAAAAACCTCCATCCACATGAGAGAAGTGAGTGGACCAAACCAGGAATAGAAATAGTTAATTGTGTCAGAAGATAAGATCACTCTCCTTGTGATATTATTAGGTCCAGGTCTCAATCTCGGAGTATAGTTTATTAAATCTTGACACGAAAGGTCGGATAATCCAGAACACGGATAACACTTGTCGGCACACCTTGCGGTCTGAGCAGAGGATTGGTCTGCAGGTATGTCTTTCACTTGATCAAAAGTACGATAAAGTTTAATTTGTAGAGTAACTAAAACAAGAACTCCTATTACTACACTCAATGTGGTAAATACCCACAAAAAATTATACACTCTCATCCTAAACTGTCTCTGAGCGTGCTATAGATATATATAGGATCGGTGTTTCGACCACATACTTTAAATAACGCGAGCCTGGTTGGCAAAAGAGAGGGAGCCATAATGGTAGTTGTGGCTTTCATAATATATAAATAGCGCTATAAACACTTTCCCAACATTTTCCAACTCTTTCAGCTACTAGAGAATACAATGAAACAGAAAGAGGAAGAAAGGCAAAGCAAAGGCACACAACTCAACTATATGTGTAAGTGTATATACGTGAGCCCACAAATACACAAATCTACGTTACACTACACTTACAAGGCAGTTTAGTGGATATATGTACACCTACCTGTGGCTACACTTGCGAGGTAGTTTGGTGGATATACACCTACCCATTGGCTACTGAGGCTAGGTACGTGTAACCAGTTTGTACTACGGACATGCGTGAGCTGGAGTGCACTCTCGTGCATGAAGACGCTCGCTGTAGGCGCTGGAGAGTACTGGGAATGCATTCCATTACAGTATCTGGACAATAGCTACCTTCCCTGTAGTTTGCTGTTAACCATCTTCACTCCGAAGTAGTTTTCCGCTCGATTTTCGATCTCCATGAATATCGAGCTCTAACTTGGAAGGAAATACGTTGAAAACACTGCACAGTAGGCTTTTAGGATCATCTTATCCTTGTATTTTTACAGCATTATTCAGGAAAAAGAGCATACTAAGAGGTGATAACCCATGGAACTAATCCCTTTGTCACTCCTGGTGAATGCTACATGTATGGTCCAGTGACAAACAGCCATAGGCAGATGTACACATTAGCTGTCTCTGCACTCACCAATGAATGGGCTACACAATGTAGAACAAACATTGCTTTGAACTGTTTGCCTCAACTTGTACAAAGACACCCATACAAAGTACTACCATGCTAAAACATAGCAGTTTCCAAGACAATCCATACTCAGAGAGAGAGAGATATTGTCAAGTACAATGACACTTGAACTTTATACAAGTTTGCTAAGCTAGCTCAATACCTATGTCTAGTAAAATTAAATTATATACCAAGTCACACATATGGATTGTTTGGTATTATATTCATTGTGCATGTTGGGCATTAAATTGCAAATATAGAGCTACCACCATGGGGGAAAAATTAAATCACTATAATATACAGTCATAAATTTACCTATTCAGTGCTACACCAATGTTCCATTAATAACCACTTGCCCCAGAGTTCAAGGGTTTTTATTGACGATTGTGGTGAAAATTCTCTTGGCCTGACTCACATTTCCTTGAAACCACTCTGTCCCGCCATCAGTACCAGAGAATGACCTACTCATGGCCTCCAAGAGGAGACGTTCCACCTTCACCATATCAGAAACCTCACGAGCTGACATATTCAACCATCGTGGATTTCCAGTTTGAAGATCCGAACGTCGCTTGTTTGGATTGACAGTCATACCTATTTTATAGTAATTGGTGCCTCCGCTCTCAGTAATGAAGTAAACATAGCCTCTATTTGCACCAAATGCCCCTCCATCGGTAGCTTCAACTGGCTCTGGGAACACAGGGAGTGCAGCTAGCTCTTCAAGAGTCAAGAACTTGAACTCCAACTCCCCGGCCATTTCTGCTTACACTACTCTATTTTCCTTTTGGTTGGCTTCTGTGAGCTATTTCACCAAAAGCTCAGCCTTATATTTCCAAGGAGAAAAGGAGGACATTCCCAGGGTTTCTCCCCACAAGCAATTCACCAGAAGATCTTTGATTGGCGAGCGGGAGCGAGCCAACTCATTCGTCGCAACAGAATTTTTTTTCTATATATATATATATATATATGTGACCGGCTACGGGAAAAGGTACAATTTCGGCAAAAGATAAATTTTTCATTATGCACATTTGAAGGTGATAATATGTCCCTGTGTGAAATTGAGCTGACTAAACAGTGAGATACTACAGTCTTTCCTCTATCATTTGGTCTAAGAATGAAGTTTATCC
>JAODVQ020483628.1:0-10230 GCA_025400075.2 Phenganax stokvisi
CTGAATTGCGTAACGATTGCGTAACGATGGCGTAAAAATGGCGTGAACATCTATATATGGACCTGACTACTCCATTTTCACGTCCTCGTTGACGTCGCGTCGTCTTTGCTAAACCTCGCTATTCTTACAGTATTAAAATAATCACGATACAGAATATGTTACGCCATATAGATTTACATAGATACCCAAAATTCAATTCAGAATAAAATTTTCAGTTTACTATGACAATTTCAATTATGGGTCTTTCGACTATAAACTACATTATGATTACATCAAAAAGAAAATACATGAATAAAATATGAAATAATCAAATACCTAAAAAGAGGAGCTCTTTAGATGTTCAAGAATTTTAAATAAAAAGTCAACTCTGCTTCGTATCTCACCAAAAATATAAGTGTCTTACTTGACCAAAATCGCCTTAATATCGCAACCGGCAGTGCCTGGCACATATATTGCTTTTTCATTTTATTGTGAGTTTTCCCCGCTCAATTCAGAACAAATATCTCTGACGTTAACTTCCGTCAATTTTGAAGAACAATATTTTGAAGAATAATAATGAGATAACCACCAGTTACGCTGTCCTCCTGACATATAGCCGAAGAAGGCACCTCTATGTGACTTTTTTGCAATTTGGGAAAAAATTAAAGTGAAATTTGACGTTTTATATAAATAACACTTCACATGTAGCCGCACTGTGACTAAAATGCATGTGTAATAGACTACGGCGATAATTTACAAAGCAATATTAATTTTCATGAGAATAGTATTCTCTTCATGTTTTTCTATCACCTCCAAATTTTGACGTACAGCCGTACATAGTTTGTCAACTTTGTATACTTTCTATTACGCAGCCGATACTAATAACCCTTTTTCAAACCAAGTATCAATTTTGGCCGTGTAATACTGAAAAAATATAAAATTTGCGAACTTTGCATGGCTACACTCTCCACACTTTAAAACATTTTGCAACGAAACTGTAATTTTACAAATACAATGATGCTCTTTCCCGCCGCGTTGATACTCGACAACATTTTGTTTTGAATACTACACAATGGGTCCATAGCATTCCTGTGTTTTCAGTGCCTTATCCAAACACGAGTTTTTTAAACCCTCGACTAATCAGCAGGTTTAAATTGTTTGAATTTAAAGCTGCCACCTGGGCTGGAAAGGAACGTATGCAAAGAAAAACTGCGGACCCAGGGTCCGTGAGGAAACTATAATAGTAATGCGTTGAACACGAAAACGATAAGTTTCATCGTCACGTTAGTGGCTGAGAAGTCTGATGAGGTTATTGCCATGCAAGCGTAGGAAAATACTCAATTTTGAAACGTGTATACTTTTACGCCTCTCGTGGAAATTAGTATATGTCGATGAGGCTAGCGCCATAAAATAAAATGTATGCAATTAACTTTTGACGTAAAGTCAGATGCGTCATAACATGCGTCATAACTTGTGACGTAAAGTCAGATGCGTCATAACAATGCTAAACAGCACGTAGTCACCCAGAACCATGCTGACTCAGCAACTATATTTAGTAATTACATAACTCCTAAAATTAGCAATTACGTAATGTTCAATAAATAGTTTTTAAAGAGTATATTAACAGCAAACCACTGTAGTCAGAGACATGCAGTTGATTTAGAACGGTTGTGCTGTTGTTCAAGAAGACATAGTTAAAACTGTTGGAATTATCGTTCTCGCAAAGTTGTCAAGACTGAAGAAACGGAAGTGAATGTAAAAGAATTGAAAAAACAAAGTCTGAAAGCAAAGCTATATGATTGTCAATAGACAGATAAGTTTAAACTATCCTGGTGCTTCATTCTTTTAGTTTTCTTTCATCAATAAATTAAAAAAACATAAAGACTCTTCCATTTCTAAGTCTTACGTATTACGGTGAACGTAACTAACTTTGAAGAGAATTTGAAAAATTTTGCGATGGGCTGTATACTTGAGCTTCCCCTCTACTACCTACATGTAACCTAAAAGAACCTAAGTTACCATTACCTTCAATAAATGCAGAATTTCCAAGCTCAGTTTGTAGTTGAAATTTTCCCTGCCTGAGTCAGTCATATTGTATATTACCACCAGACCATTTCGTTGCGTTGAGATACTATAAATAGATAAATTATTTTATAATACCTATTACGTAAAACTTATTTATATTTGCATGATTGCTCTAGTGATAGAACTAGCACGAAAAGTTTATAGAGCCGGCTATGTCGACATCAGCAATCACTTTCTATTTCCAAGTCTATATGATCTTCGCCTAACAGTCAGGGGTTGGATGCTTAAATCTGGAGTGGCACCATGGACTAAACTTGAACCAGTTGTTTTAACTTCCAGATTCTGTGCGTCAGTTTGTTCCAAAATTTTGAAAGGTCAATTCTATGTCGGTTGATCCAGATGAAATTGGAAAAATATTTCCAAGTTCTTTAAACTTAAGTGCGTGTTAAAAACACACAAGTAATGATAATCATAGTAACTAGAATGGTCTGCTGTATAAAAATTATATCTTTCCCTAGAAGCAATTTATTTCTGCAAACTGAATGGGTTAACGTAAAATTTGGAAGCAAAAATCAGTAAAAATATTTGGATTGTTCAAAAATACAACCAATAATAGAGCGATAATTAAAAGAGCGATATTTCACACAATTCTTGTTTTTGAGGGACAATTTTTACTACAATATAAATGCGAGAGAAGAAAGTAGAGTCAAAGAACAATAAAGAGATTCTATGAGTGTATGATTATACTTACTCTCTCAAAACTTCATCTAGCTGGAATATAAGAGATTGGATAATCACGACGACATCTCTCTCTGCAGGCTTGTAATGTTTTCCTGTGACTAAAATTACTGCAGGTTTATCCTCATTGAACCTGTCCTATTTAAAATATATGCAGAAACTCACTGATAATTCATTACTGAAGCATCCAGTCACGAGACGCAGTTGGAAAAATGGCGTCATATTTCACGACAGTTGTTGCTCAATCACCGAACGTTATTCACGAAAAGCGTTGAGTCATCACAAATATAGTCCGTGAATGTACCATAATTTCTGTATTATGCACTTTACAATGAAATTGTGGTCGACAAACGTTAAGGTTGTTTTAGAAGGTTACTTTCGTGAACAAGTGTGTACATTTATTGTAACTGAATGTCAAGAAATTATCATCTGAAGTTAAGCAAGAGACTTTGCCTTCAGTATTTCTTAGTTCAACAGGACATCAAAAAGCTAATTTCGGAATTTATACAATTGGCTGTCTAAGGAAGGAGAGGGGACGGGCTCATTAAGAGAGGGAGCTAAATACAGAAATTACGGCAAATCACAAAGAATTCGCTACTAATCCCCGTTGACTCGGTGATAAATGTTGTAAAACACGAAGGAAATTCACACCGTTTCCTCTCTCCTCCACAGAGGTTTCCTTTCCGTTTTTTCGTAAATTCCGTGCTTTTCCGTATTTTTAAATGCTACGTCCATACTTCTAATTAATGCAACTGTCACATTGATTTTCTCTTTGAAACGAGAACTTTTGTTTATTGAAAACAATAAACGTTAGGCCATATTACACCTGCTTATCGAAACGAATATACATCAAAGAAATTGTGTTTTGTAGATATTATTTCTAAAAGGAACACAAGATTATGGAACAAAACAACAGTGAGCACAACGGCTTAAAAGCACCATTGTCTAACAGATTAAATATACGAAATAGACCACTAAGACAGAGAGGACATGAGTTTGAGCTACTTGTAATAAGAACTGAACGTTTTAAATTCTCTTCTATACATCGATGTCCTTTTCACCTTATTTAATCTTATATACATACTTCTTAATATTATGTAGTGTAGTATCATAGTGTAGTTTAATTACGTAAATAGTGAGTAATTTTTAGACATAACACTAATACTTACAGTTGTAAACTCAAACGTGTGCTTCCTTATTGTAACATAATAAAGACTGCTATCTAAGTCTACTCTAGAGAGATGTTAATTAGTGTAGCATGCTTGAAATGTTACGAAAACAGCAGCGTGTAGTGATGCAGGTGGGAGAACTGCATTGCATTGCAAGAGGAGAACTGCATTGCAAGTTGCAAGAAAAATTGCATTGTGTAACATGGTATTAAACTCGAAAGCCGATTGTTACCAACTTAGCTACGATACGCCTAAAGCTACCCACGACAATGACATCAAGAATTACCTTAGAATGAAGCAGCCCTCCATGGCAATTTTCAGACATTCTGTGACAGTTTTCACGTTACACTAATCCACTGTCATGCATTGTAAATGAGGAGTTGGAAGAAATAACATTTTCGGTGTCTATAAGTGTCTCAAACTAGCCAATAATTTGCAAAGCTTTCTCAATTTAGCTACCGTGGACAAAAAAGAGCACGGATCACCGAGTCAATCAAGAACGTTTTCGTTCACATCACAGCCACTCTTAAAAAACTTCCGAAAAACTGAAATGTGTTTCAATGACGCCAGATGCGGATGGGGAGGTTCATGATTTCGTACCAATTTCCTTTCTTCACAGAAGAAATTGCTCTCCGCTTTCATGTAATTTCATCAGAACGCAAGCAACTGAATGGTTTTCAGTATTGAAAATCAAAACTGATATCCTGTGCATATTAGGATACTGCAAGTCTTGAAGAATATTAAAACTGAAATTGTGTGCCAGCAAAATCTGGTGCAGTGCTTCGACCACTGCACTAAAGTATTCAGTCATAACAAAAGTCAAATCTTTGTGTAATCAACAATAAGCGAGAAAGCGTTTATTCATCATTGTATAAAACACCGAGAAGTATCTTGAAAAACGAGACGCTAGCCGAGTTTTTCGCACAATTTGAGTTGCTTTATACCCTGGGTAATAAACAAATTTCAAGTTTATTGCATTGCTTCTCAACCGAATATGCATTCAAAAAGAAACTAATCGAAAAAGTTATGAAAGTTCATTACCGTGGTATCAAGACAACCGTACAGTGAGTGTAGATGTCCATTGTGCATGTTTGGCTTGCAGCCCTCGCAATTTTCGGCGGCAAAAGGCAATTGCCGCCAGAATGCCGCCGAAGATAAAATTATAGACGGCAATTTATTGCCGCCAATGAATTTTGCTTGTCGCTGTTGTAACTAGTGAGCATTTTGTGAACACTTTTTAATCTTTGATTTTTGAGGCTTAAGGCTGCTTTCCAGTTACACGTTTTTGACATGCACGTAAGAGTTTAAATCCTTCAAAGTTTTATAGTTTTTAGAAATACAAGAACAAATAGACGCGTATTTATTTACAATTGAAAATTCTTAGCGTTTCTTCTCGCGATTGTTTGTAAGATAGGTTTTATTGCAATTTTAACTTTTACTTGCGTTCACGTGCGTGTCAAAAACGCGTACCTGGAAATCAGTCTTTGTGCACTGTAGTTTACTATACTTCATGTAACTTCAAGTTAAACCAAACATACACATCAGCGACCGCTGAGACGAATTGTCATTTAGAGACTAAAAATTGCCCCCGAGCTGCCGCCGAACTTGGAAATATCGACGGCAATATTTTGCCTACAAGAAGTTATCAAAATTGCGAGGGCCGGGCTTGTGAACAAATACAGAGTCTGATAAATAGCTACTATATATATTTGGTGACTTACAAGGATGGTTAGCTTTTCACTTAACAATTCTCTTGATAATGGCTCATCCAGTGGCTTCATTTCAGCCATTTTGTACCTTGCTCGAACTTCCTGCGTAACATAACAAAAAGTGTCACTGCTGATTGTCCATACAGCTAAAATTTACAGATTTTGAAGTAATGAAGTAATAATGATTTTGAAGTAATAATGAGAAATTGAGTAGTCGTCTAATGTTGCTACAAGTAAGTTTGGGTAATTTTATTTGTCACGAGTGGGACTCAAGTCAAATGCTAAACATGCCGATTTCTTTTCATCGTCAACTCATGAAGTACCAATGCAAGGTTCCATTCATACATTTTACCCAGTCAAAATGTCACTCCATCTAATGGCAGGCAAGTTTACTAGCCATTAAGACTATCTTCTAATTTCCTTGTTAACCCATCAATTCACCAAAAAGCACAAGGGAGGTTGTCTTTTCTAGTTTGACAATCTAATCAAAGATTAGAGACTATCAGATAACTGAGTGCCTCAAAATCGTGCAAGTAGATTTTCATGGCAGGCATATTCCTAGCAAGTGCCCTAAAGAGAGGCATTTACTCCTGCCGAACAGATGATTTTCAAGAATGCACCCGGGGTGTGTCGGTCTCTGTTTAGGGCACTTGCTAGAGCATAGCGGCAATGACAACCGACTCACGCCAAAATCATGGGCTTCAAGCCTAAAGGTGCTTTCCAGTTACGCATTTTTGACACGCACGTGAATGCACGTAAAAGTGAAAATTGCAATAAAACCTATCTTATCAACAATTACAAGAAGAAACGTTAAGAATTTTGAATTCTAAATAACTACGGGTCTACTTTTCTTGAATTTTTAAGAACTATAATACTTTGAACGATTTAAACTTTTGCGTACGCGTACGTGCGTGTCAAAAACACGTAACTGGAAAGTAGCCTTAAGTCGGATATCTGTTCTTCTCTAATCTGTGATATAATGCTAGACACTTTATTTATTTACTAGGGCAGGACACGCACCTCTTTTAAAAAGACTTAATAAACAGCCAAGCAGTCAGTGATGTACATTGTCAGTCAATCGTACAACCTATTCAGCAGTAATTACTGTGTTGTTGAATGAGTGTATTCTGTTTAGCCAAACAATTTTAGCTTGTTGTACTCATGCCCTTTCATTTTATTAAAATCATTTAGCAGTTACATTACCAAGTGTCGTTTAAAGAGTTTTGAAGCTCGATTTACATCAAACTTTCTAGCCATGAGAAACTTAAGAGCTGTTGCTGTGCTTACTGGAGGAAACCCAGCCTTGAACATGTCTGTATTGAGAGTTTCAAGAAAACCTTGCAAAGCCTAGGAAAATGAAAAGTGCTGCTTGCATTTCAAAAGTAAGGTAAAGTTAACACCTGCAGTAATACAACTTACCCGTGTGGATGGGTAGGTGCAATGAGTGGGAGGTCTGCCATTAATCAGGTATTATGTTTACTTGGTTTCAGGCCCCTAACCCAGTGTCACAGTCTCACCTAATGACCTGACCACCCAGTTGCACCTATGATATCGAGTTACTCAGTGATAAGCAGCATCTTGTTTCATAAGTATAGGAAGCAAAGGACAAAATTACAAGAAAAAATTGTTTTGCCCTCCGATATACAAATTAGATCCGCCTGCTATGCTGCACTTGGCAAACTGGCTTGGCATGCCCAATGGTCACTGCCTTTGGTTCAGAAGCTCACCTCCCGGCTCTGGGTGCTTAGTCACTTAGTTGTTGACCTTGCCCATTTCATAACCTTATAAAAGATTTTACTCCGTTATGCTAAAGTTTAATCATCAAAGAAGGCACTTGCATAATTATGATACAGGGTTATTTTATTGGCTCATCTCTTACAGGGTGTATATTTCAAAATTAATTTATAGTGCCACTATCAGAAATGACTGATAACTGACTGTTTAAGTGGAAATACCAATATCATTACATATTACTTTACTGACATCACAGCATGCTTAGTTTCTCAAATGATGTATGTTTAAACTTCCAGTTACCAGTTTTAGCAGCTGGATAGCTCCATGAGTCAGAAAAAGTCAACTTAACATTCAAATTATTTGACATTTTATTTCTAGTCATTGGACAACTTGAAAATAATTATGACGAATGCCTACAGTAGATCATAGCAATATGAATTTCAAACTTGGTTTCAGATTTAGTTATATCTATTTTTATAATTTATAAAAACACACTAACTATATTACAAATCACATGTTTCTAGCATATAAAGTCTGACAAACATCTATTCAAGGCCTTATTCGGTGGCCTTATTACTTAGGCGTTATTCGAAAACTCCTATTTTCTGCTTGTCTTCTGCTGCAGTGTATGTTTAGTTTAAATAGAAGAGAGATCATTCAACCATGTCAGCATATTATGTCAATGTAAACAGTTTGGTCTTTTAACAAGTTTATACACAATCAGAGAATATCACCAATACCGATTGTTCACTAACATGGCAAATATCAATTGGATAATCAATACCCATACTCAGTCAATTACTACTAATTTAAGATTCGGTGAAAATATAATGTATATACTATGTCTATAAGTGTATCTAAAATAAGCTATTTATTTTTACAGCAATCGTAATGAAACTTATCGTACGTGAAACTCATTTATTTTTACAGCAATGATACGGGCTGTGCCCACAAACCATACTATTTTACCAAGGTGAGAGTCTTGAATCTCAATAGATTTGTGAACTTTGCAGGGCATTTTTCTGCATTTTAAACATTTTGCACTTTATCTAATTCCAAGAAGTCATTTTAATCTGTGGTAATGGATTTAATTTGTCATGTCTAATTTACATGTTAAAGGCTTCTGCTCAAAACACCAAAATTCAGGCACGCATACCATGAAACTAAAATTCTTATCACTTAGTGTACAACTACAATACCATTCATGACCAGTTGCATGCTTACATAATTTATAGCATAAAAAAATGAAGTTAAAGCATACTTTTACTATTTTCAAAGTATACAGATCTTTATTTAAAAAATATGGGATTCCAATTCCATTAAGACAGTCCAAGCTCTAAAGGCTGGTTTTCATTACTCACAGACAGACGAGTACGCGACCCTCGCTGACTGTTGTGATGGAGTAAATTTCATTGTTTTGCCAAATAGTCCCAACAATCGGCAACAGTCGCCGATGAATTATGACAAAGCAGTGTTCACATATTTTATACCAGTTTTATACCATTTGCAATACTCAGCGTCTGTTGTAATCTTAAAATCGCCAAGCATGAGCATCGCAGTCTGTCTGCGAGTAATAAAAACCAACATTCAGAAAACAATTGTACCAGCTTCAATATGATAATCAACAAAGTATACGAATTTAATAGCATTCACACTTCCTTATTAAAAACCGTGTAAAAATGTACCATTCATAATTTAACTGTATTATCACGCACAGGCCTAAGGCTAGAAAAATTCCTAGAACAAACATTACAATTACAATGTGGTGTACAACTAAAGAACAACTTAAAGCAAAACGCAGTACATATTTTAATAAAAACACTTAATATATTGACCTGTTTCTCCTCATCTGATAATTCACTCTTCCTTGCTTCGGCCATTTTATGCAACTGCACTGCGTTCGATCAGCGTAATCAAAATAGGACGTACAAACTTCATGAGAAACCGGCGCCAGCAAACGTCACTAGGGATGGGCGATACCAGCTTTTTCATTTCGATACGATATACGCCACGATATTGCCCTTTTTTTTCGATACCGATATCGATATCGATATTTTCCCTCATTGAAAAGCTACCGTAACAAATTACAAAATTACTTCAATGTCGATCATCTTTGCAACCTGTTTGACTCTCTCAGTTTCCCACCACTACACTTCTTAGTACTTGGACAACTAATTTACATGATATTCTCCTCAGACTGAAAATTCTTAGCTGCAAAGCTTGCTAAAATTTCCTAGCTTCTGTAACATCATGCAAGTTGTGCTAGTGTAGTGTGTTTGCAAGTTATTTTCAGCTCAGAAGTAGACTTACACTCGATGGTAAATTACAAAGCTCTACTGTACTATGGTGTAACTTGTATTATTCTCAGGGTTGGTAAACTCCTGCGCAGCTTTGGGGCAAAATATAGTTTGAAAAGTGGCCAAAATCTACCAAAAAAGGCCAAACAACTAGTTTTTTAAAAGAAGCCAGCAACAGCCGAAAACAACTCGTTCCTTGAGCTTGTGTTCATTTTGGCATGTGGTTTCATATCGTTCTCACCACAGGACAAAAGGAATACAGGCTCGGAGAATGAGCTTAAGCCAAAAAGGGTTCACTCATAGACACGTGAGTTCACTATATAGCACAGAAGAGAAATTTACAGGTAAATTTCTGCTCTGTGACTATGGCAGCTCGTGCCAGGACTTTGGATTCCTCGTTTCAGTAATCAGTACTTGCCACTTGACTTGGACGGGGAAAAGATAAGGTTACAACTTACAAACATACAAATGGATGTGAAAATATTCATCAACAAGCGTTTCAAGTTTATAATCTAATCCCGTTCTATAGTTAACCGCTGAGGCGGACGTCTGCGAAGACAGTGCTTGTTTAATTGTTAT
>JAODVQ020483734.1:0-10229 GCA_025400075.2 Phenganax stokvisi
AAATTGTTGTGTGGTATATTACCCAAAGTCTCCAGTGAAATAGAATGCTCTGTTGCGAATGAGATCGACCACTCCCTTGTGTTCTCCTTCCAGGCCTATTGGTATCTGTACCAGTGCAGCGTTCTGATGCAGCTTGGCTCTTGAAGGAGAAAGAAAAACCAGAGAGAGCGCATTCGGAATTGAGCAAAAAATACAAGAGAGGTATATTCTGTGAAGCATGGTGCTTTTGGTGGTATCGCAGTCAATGATGCGCTGTGGTGTGCCTGGGCTTCATGTGTCCAGTGAGAGCACAGGTAACAGTTAATCAGGCATAAGAACAATTATTGTACATCAACACATTTACACTATTACAACGTAGTACCCTACACTGGTTACTACTGTCAGCTAACCTCATCTGCTGTAAAACACGGTCTGGGTTAGCACCCTGGCGATCAAGCTTATTAATAAATGCAATCCGTGGGACGTTATAACGGTTCATCTGTCTATTGACTGTCAGCGTCTGACTCTGTACTCCTCCTACTGCACACAGGACCAGGACAGCTCCATCTAACACTCTCAGAGCTCTCTCCACCTCTATAGTGAAATCCACATGACCTGGGGAGAAAAATGCAAAAAAATTCTGCACTGTGCACTTCTCTCTCTCTCTGTGTGTGTTCAGATATGTATGATTAGCACAGGGGGCTGTGAGCGAGGATAATTATAATATGAGCGTACCTGGGGTGTCAATGATGTTGATGTTAGTATCCTTCCATGTAGTATAGGTAGCTGCTGACTATAGTGAACCATTTATTATAGAGAGAGAATGTGAGAGGGTTAGGTATATACTATAGACTATGGGTGTATTACCTGTATGGTGATTCCTCTTTGTCTTTCTAGGTCCATTGAGTCCATTGTAGCTCCGACATTGTCCTTGCCTCTCACCTATAGTCAATGAACACTTCTTTCATTACCCAATATTATTGCCACTCTACTATCCCTTCTTCCTTTGCTGGATCTCTCTGCCTCCTTTATACCTTTGTATATACTTGCTCATAAAGATTTTAGCTCCCTGATGTTTCCATCCTACTACATAACTATTCTTACATTTGTAGTCTAGTATGCATTGTACACCAGGGCCTCATTAAAACAATGTATTAGTTAATAGCATAGAATGTTCTTCACAGAAATAGTGCCATATATCCCGTACAGGTATGATTGGATGTGGTGATGGACTTACTTCGTGCATGGTGGATATTCTTCCCGTGTAGAAGAGGACACGCTCCGTGAGAGTCGTTTTACCGGAGTCGATATGAGCTGATATGCCAATGTTTCTGATCTTCTCCACTTCTAATGGCTGAACTCAGCAAAGGAGGAGGAGGAAAAGGAGGAAGAAAAGCGAGGTTCGATATAGAACGGAAGCTATATGTACTCACAGCTGAAGTAGAAGAGTACCTCGTTACAAATGTCGTCTTCCATCTCCCCTACAAATACACCGAATAAAAAATTGAGGCATAGAAAAAAAGCTTAGTTTTATCGTCTTACTTCTCGAGGGAGCCTTCGTAGGCACGATCTACAGAGAAAAGCGCTCCAGAACATAGTACACAGCCTTCCCCCTTTGACCGCTGTATTTGATTGTACTTTGACCTCACGTGGGTGACCTCCTTTTTCGCGTGGTCGTCGGGAAGATTAGGTAAGTTAGTTATCTGTTTCCATCGTTGTGTCCTATGTTTCTCTGCGACGATAGAATGACTAGTTATAGCTAATAGAGTTTCTTTTTTTCGGTTTACTAACCGCCGGTAGGTTAGATGGTGACAAACTCTCAGAGCTCTATGGTGTGTATTATTTAGAATTACATCCTTGGTCTTTTTCATTTTCCAGTGACCGAGTAGTGGTGTCTACACGGAAGTAAAGATGTCATCTGTGAGGTAGGCCAGTCTAGTTTTGCTATCGTAGCAACGTTGAATTTGTTATTCCTTCTTTCTATTAAAGGTTATATACGAAAGGGATATTTGTGGGTTATAAGCGGAGCCTTCGCAACCAGCGCACCCATACGGCTCTCCTGAAGTTAGAGGGGGTCACGGAGAAGAGCGAGACGCCGTTTTATCTTGGAAAGAGGGTGGCGTATGTCTATCGAGCTCATCGCAAGTCCAAGCAACGAGGGGAGAAGAAACCGAGCAAGCATCGAGTCGTTTGGGGCAGGATTATGAGGTCACATGGCAACAGTGGTATTGTCAGGGCAAAGTTCAAGCGCAACCTACCACCAAAAGCCATGGGAGCTACCATGAGAGTGGTAAGCTAAGAATTATCTATTTTTCGAGCACCAATCACTCAAAACTCTTGTTTCAGATGTTGTATCCCTCAAGAATATGAAAAACATTATACCATAGCCTCTGTGTCCTAATTATTCGGATGTGTAAATAATTTTTAAAATGTCTAATTTTATCGGTTGCGTGTCGTATATTTTTACCTGGCGAAACGTATGAACTTTACAAATCTTGAAAGTATGCGTACCGAATTTTTGGATTATTGCGCGTGCGCAGTGTGGGCGGCACGTGGAGTGCACGTTCAGCAAGCAATGCAAATAATGCCGCGAACACACAAAACAAAAACGAAACCGTTTTCCCCTTGGCTTTCTCTAGAAATGACGAAAGCCTTCTTCGCTTCCTCCTCTATGTCTCTCACCTCGGGTCGCCGTTAACTTCTGAGTATAATATAGCGGCACTAAACCAACTACGGAGTTGTCTAGCTTCAGCTGATAGCGGTCTCTCACTGTCATAACATACCGGGGAGAGTTTTACGTATTCTAGACGGCCAGGTGCGAAGGTGAGCCTCTGTTTACCAGTCTCGCAGCTTATAATCGCATTCACCGTATTCTACCTCTTTCCGATTCAGAAGATGAGCGCTAAACACTTCATATTCGGTGGAATAGCCTCGCTGACCGCCGAAATGGGTGAGTATAGCTTCAAAATCCTTCTGTGGAGTAGTTGAACTCTTAGGACTAGGATCTAGCAATAAATTCATATGTTTTGTATAAGTGGCTTTGTAAAAAAGATTGTTTGTTTAGCTATACTGTTATAATGGCGCCATTTTGATGTGTTTATTTCAGGAACGTTTCCAATGGATACCACTAAAACAAGACTCCAGGTTCAGGGTCAGAAGAAAGATGCCTCGTGCAGACAGTCCAAGTATAGAGGGATGACTCACGCTCTGTTCCGTATTGCCAGAGAGGAGGGTGTCCGAGCTCTTTATGGCGGGTTCGTTTCCATATTCCTTTAGCTCTGTCCTGTGGATCATTCTCGTACTCATCCAGCTCCTCTGACAAATCCAATATTTCCACTCAATAGTTGCCCTGCTATTAGAGCCTTACAAAGAAACACTGGTCATTGAATAGGAGCAGATGCTCCTATTTTGTATCCCTAATGTCTAGCTACCTAATGATAGTATGTATGTACTATTCTAAATAGGGTGTATATAACTGTATATAGAAAGGCTAAGCTTAGTGTATTAAAGTGGAGCATAATATTGTGTTCTTTTATTGTGTCCCATTGTGTTTTAATGCTAAGTTTTATCTTTAGTAACCCTTTTATACTGCTACACTGTATATCGAATTATTCTACAGGATAGCTCCAGCTCTGTTGAGACAAGCTTCATATGGCACACTAAAGATTGGTCTCTATCATCATCTCAAGTCAATCAATCCTTTTGGTAGGTCCCTGAGGACGATTAGTATGACCTTTTTTTCAGTGTGACCTTTATCATGTGTGTTGTATGTATACTGTATGGAGAGATTATGGAACTATGGTTGCTATGAAGGTATGGATAGAATGTGACAGTTTGGCCACCAATAGTGGCTGCATGATGATGTAATAATTGACATAATGATTAACAGATTCATTATGTGCATGTGCTTTTCACATGTTCTACTTTGTTCGCTTCTTCCCTTTGTTTATGTACTTCTTTCCTTTGTTCAACGCTTTTTCATTTTCGTCACTCTGTTCTCATGTCCAACTTGCGGGGGTTACGTCACTAGTGCCTACTGGGCCCACAGAGCCCAGGAGCACCTTTGCGATTACCACTTTGATGTTCTATGCCTCATGGAGGCTAGTCATTGAATCTCTCTCTCTCTCTCTCTTTTTCTTGCTCCATAGAGGAGTCACTATTGACCAATGTGCTAGCAGGGATGACCAGTGGAGCAATAGCCTCAGCCATTGCAAACCCCACTGACGTTTTAAAGGTGATTATTCATACTAAACATCCCAAATCAAATTTGTCTCTTATAGAGAGGTTTTGCCTGTTTAGAATGACCTCTCATCAGAGGTTCCACTCACTGAAGTGTAATTTTTCAAATTTAGGTTCGAATGCAGAGTGCATCTGATGTGGCCTATTCGTCACAGAGAAAGTCATGCGCAAAATTCTTTCAACAAATCTATAGAGAGGAAGGCATGCATGGACTATATAGGGTTAGTATATAACATCTATAATGGTGTATGTATGTATTGATGCTTCTATATTTTCTTAGGGGGTGGTGCCTACTGCCCAGAGAGCGATGGTAGTAGCTGGTGTTCTCTTACCTTCGTATGATTTCTTCAAAGATCAGTTTTTGAAGAGTGGACTGATGACTGACACTACATTCACACACATCTGGTAGGACACTATCCTCTGTTATCATTGTCCAATTCACGGGGGTCCAATCACTGGTGTACACTGGGCCCACAAAGCCATCGCATACCTTAATTTTATGGTGACTATACAGTACCACTTCAGATATTCCATGTCTCCTATATATATATAGAGAGAGAGAGTCCTTATGTGTGACTTTTGTGTTTTTTATTAATTACATTCTAAATCACTCCTCCCTTCCTTCTCTGTGATATCATTCAGTGCAAGCTTCTGTGCTGGACTGGTTGGCACAGCAGCATCTAATCCAATCGATGTTATAAAAGTAAGTTTGTTAGAAATTATCTGGATAGTAAGCTGGTGTTTTGTGTATGTGATTCTATAGAGTCGGATGATGAACCAGAGAATTAACAGTGATAGTATGCAAATTCACGTCTATAGAAATTCCCTCGACTGTCTACTCATTGTAAGTCTTACAAAAAGAGGTCACACTCTACTAGTATGTATGACCAGAATATGATATTATGTAGTAGTTGTATTTTTATTAATTTGGTGTGTTTCTTTGTCTTTTTGTTCAGACGTTACGGACAGAAGGACCGGCTGCTCTGTATAGAGGGTTCATTCCTGCGTACCTCAGACTTGGTCCTTGGAACATTATTGTATCCTCCTTTTAATCTTGCAATGATCCCATTACTAGTATATACAAGCCACTTAAACCTGTTTATTATATCCAAAGGGTCCAATAATAATACACTATTCTCTTAAATTTCTGGCTTACTATATGTATAGTATGTATGAGTATTGTCAAGATCTATGTATGTAATTATGGTTGACACCTTGACATACAAACAAATAGTTTTTTGTCACTTACGAGAAGTTAAAGTTGATATTCTAGTAGACCTAGCTATCATCCCAATCACTTACCCTCACCAGTTTCACCAACATCACCAAAGGACATTAATTCTGTTGCATCTTCCGTCATTATTTTTTATTTATTTTTATCTCTAACAATTCTTTCTTCAATCTCTTGAGTTTGTTTGTTTCATTTTGTGTTCTCTAGAATTTAGTATCAGAGGAGTGAACAAAAAGTGATTTAAAAAACTATTTTAAAATCTGAGAACACATTACAATATTATAATGGCTTTGTTACAGTGTGGTTTAAAATGGGTGCTGGTTTACTTGCTGGTAATAATATATAATTTTAAAAATATTAAGAGATTGCATGGGATTTAAAGTTTGTCATCCATCATTACGTAAGATTCGCGGAATTCTTTGTGGTCTTCTTCCTCTGTAACCTTTTCAACTGGATAGTCTTGAACTTCAGACTTCAGTTTCCAATGCATTATAGCACCCTATATTATAATGAATGCATACTGTTAGTTTGTACTTCATGCTTGCTTTTGTACAGTGTCAGAGTATTAGAACTGGCAATACATTAGCTAAGCTAAACCCCAGCCCTTTTCCTCTAATTTTAAAGGTATGTAGCTATGTAGCATAATATTAATGGTGCTATGAGTGAGAATGAGAAGTAACAGGCTCCAAAAAATACGGCTATATATTATGAAGAAACAGAAAGAAGAACCTTTATTTCAATCCACTTTAAGCGTGACATTGTCTTACGATCACAGCCAAAGATCAGAGCGTAAATTGTCCCTAAAGAAAAGCAGGTTTACCATAATTAAAATAGTCCTAATTAATTACAGGGTCCTCCCCTTATTGTTTTACCGTGGAGTGTGAGTGTCACAGAGTGCATGAACCAGAAAACGAAATTGGCGGGCATGTCTTCTGCATCATATCCAAACGCATACCTCAATCTAGTATATTAACAATATTGATGATGTCATTATGATGTAACCGACCTGTTTATCGATGGGAAGATTAGAATGACAATGTATAAGACAGGAAATAAAAATAAAGGTCGAATCTCTTCCTGCCATAGTTTCTTGTATGGTAGAAAAGTTATTTATAGCAAATTAAAGAGGTGTTAACCTTTGAATATAATTTTAGTTTTTACCAATTGAATTTCATTTGACTGATTGTGACCCTTAAATTTGTGAGTCTGTAAAAAAGAACAAAAGGGATTACAAATTTGTCGGTTTGAAAACTAGCAAACTTACATTTCTGCGAATAATACAATAAGCTATGGCCAGCATAGAGAGCAGTATAATACTAATAATCCAGAAAGGTACATAGAAACTGAGAATAAACAAAACATATAATATACTACTGTCAGGTTGCCAGCAATATACTATTAGTTTGGTGCGATATTACTTACGTGGAGAATTGCATGGCAATTCCGGGGGGATAAGGCTTAATGTCATCTCCAGTGCCTGTGGTGGACCTAATCCAACTGTGAGTAAATTGAACACAGAGGTCAAAGGCAAAGATACTAGAACACTAATGATTAACTATACCACCACAGTCCTGCAGATCCGTAGGTACTTCTAATGAACGGTAGAAAACTAATGGTCAGAGACACACCAAACACAACAGCAAAATACACTCTATACATATAAGAAATTTGGACATATTAAGTCTTTTGCAAACTTGACGGAAGCTTACTTTTCAAATTTTTCACCTTTCCTCGAGAAGACAGCTATTATGAGTATGTTGACAGTGATACAGATCACCCACAACAACGACACCCAATCTAATCGGTCAGAGATCAACTTAATAAGTTACATTTCTAGAATAGATGATTGTAAAGCCTATAGGTCGGATTATGGAAAGATTATTTATTAACTTACCAAAGAAGAGGACCCAGTAGCCTTGAAAGATACAAAATGCTTCGAAATCCGGGTCTCCATCTCGTGCTTTTCGAGCAATATGATAATCTCCCTTTGTGGAAGAAATGAAATGTAGGAGTCTAGCTGTGGTGTGGTCATATACATATGTACCATTATATAGCTTATAGCTTGGAAGATAGCTGCTATGCTGAGATACAGGATCAGTCGCTATGTTGTGGAAAATGGGACACAAATTTAACATGAGAACAATAGTGACAAACATATCAAAGCTATGGTTACCATTACCTGCGAGAAAAACGTATATTTCTTGAATAGAATGATGACGGCCACAATGAATACGCTAGTCGGAGAAACAATATTATATTTACATAGTTTAGTTAGAGCTTTTCTAAGGTATATAGCTATGTATATAGCTAGCTGTATACCAGCAAAGAATTGATATGATTCCTGTAGCTCTTCTAAATCCCAGCAAAATATCCTGCGAAAAACAAACTTTGATACGAGAGTTCAACAGCCTGAGTTTCAACAGCCTGAGTTTCAACGATCGCTAGGTGAATGGATACTCACGCATTTCAGGTCTGAGTCGAAGAGTGGATAACAATCGTTGGTCTCATTGGAGTAATTTGCTGCCATTATATCGAGCCGAGCTACACCCACCCTCTTACGCTAAGTGGGTGCAAAATAATCACGCAGAAAACTAAACGCCCCCTGAATCACGTGGTCAATCACGTGACAAAGAGACGAAAGTGTCGCTGAGAGAATAAAGAGATAGAAAAGGGCTGTTTGATGCGCGCGGCTTGTTTGTGCCGTCATGTCGGTCGAGAGCGGAGGGAGCTTGGCAGTGAGCGGGAGTCCAGGGAGCCCTCTCTCTGTTGCCACCTCGCCGATACCCACCTCGACCCTCAGCGCTGTAGAGGGTAGCTCAGCTCAGGGAACCGCTTACGGAGACGAACGGGGTCCTGCTCGTGGAGGCAGCCCTGCGCGAGCGTCCGAGACCGCCTCGGCGCTTCTGAGATCAGTAAAGCAAGATGCGGATCACGAAGAGGAGGTTAGAAAGAGGAAAGGGAAGGTTGGAAGCGCCAGGAGAGATAAGAACGGAGTGAGATTTCTCAACGCCAACAAACACTTGATGAAGAAAGGCATACTCGAATTGGACTATCGTGACGGTTACTCAACCCTTCCATCCTCTTCCTCCTCGTCCTCCCGGACTCAACGTTCCAATCCTGGTACCAGTCCCAGACCTCTATCGCTCTATGCGAACAACCTCCCTGCAATGGACAGACCATCCACTGCACCCTCCGGAGGTGTGTTGGTGGCTGGTCATGGTGGTACCATGAGACGCGTCGTGCGGGACAGCTCTCCGAGTGATTTGACTCCTAATCAGTTGGGTAGCTCTATTCAACAGGCGTTTTCTCCAGACAGTGGCTATGGACAGACTCCAGATGCCAGCAAACAATCTGAACAACACAACAGACTGCAAAAGACTTCGCCTACGAGAGGCCCTCCTGATACTAATACCACCGGTAGTGGAGTTTCCAGTTCGAGAATGGATTCGGGGACAACAACTTGTGAGGAGACAGCGGCAGGGTTCGTGCACTGCGGAGGTATGTCTCTGCCTCGTGGAGGTTGCAATGGAGGAGGAGGAGGAGGAGGAGGAGGAGGAGCGCCGAAGTTTACAATCGGGGAAGCTGTCACAACAGCTTTTCCTTCACCAGACTCACCGTTTTCACCTGCTTCCTATCACCATGACAACCAAACAAATCTCTCGAGTAGTTCCCTATCAACTCAATCATCCAACAGCCTGGCTTCTCTCCCTCCTACTTCTTCTATACCCTACTCCATCAATTCCTCTCTTTCTCCCGGCGGTCCACACGGCAGGTCTCAGAGATTTCAATTCAACCCTCCACCCATTGCAATGACACACGGGGTGTCCACTCCCTCTCTCTCCTCTCTCCCTCCGACGACTTTGCGAAGCTCGACTCTCACACCAAACAGGTCTCACTCTACTCGTTTTCAACCCCGGCGTGGGGAAGCCCCTGGTAATTATCGACACCCTGCGACAATGAGAGATCGGGCACGTCAGATTCGGTCGCAGTCTCAACCGATGGTCGCTAGTCTTAGTAAGTCTTTCTTTACAGTCAATTCACAGGGATTCAACATTCAGGGATCCAAAAATTCTTAAACTCTTCCCAGGATTCCCTGCATTTTAGCCTCTAGATACATACACTCCTTTTAATACTCTTTGTATACTGATAAAATACTCTCAAACCTATTGTTCCAGCAATCAATAGATCTGTAGTGGATCCACATTTGGATAGCCCAGCAGGTGGAGGCCAGAAAGACTATTTTCAGGTGACGGACGAACTCTCACGAGAGAATTCTCATTTTTCGCTCTCCGAAGCACTCATTACTGTTGTTGAACAGGTACACACACTGTACTATAGTAAAGCATGGTGAGAGAGGTGGAGAGAATTGTGAGTTGCCCTTGAATTTATGTATAATCATATTGTATTGGACATGGGCCCTACCTACCTACCAGTAGTATTAGTTGACTTGCATAGTGTTTAGAATACAGTGTCATGGGTTTAAGTCTCATCCAGAGCTGCTAATAATATTTCCATTAGAAAAAGGAAGCTGTTCTTGGTTTTGTGAAATATTTTGCATTTTCCTTGCCTCCCTTCATCGCATTGGTTACCATCTTCTTCCTCTACCTCACAGTACAAAGCCAATACAACAGAGGCATATCATGATGCTATACGAGCCGAACAACGAGCCACGCCCACTAAAGAGTACACGGACACGCCCCCAATCTCTGGTGACCTCTGTGCCACCTCCCCACCTCCGAGATCCTGGGGATCACTCTCTTCAATAGCCACTGATGGTATG
>JAODVQ020483839.1:0-10229 GCA_025400075.2 Phenganax stokvisi
AGACTGTTCAATCAAATGAGTTGCCATCGTTCCATTCGGTAATAATGCCATTGAAGTATCAAGTGAACGGTTTTGGTGCATCCATGCCACCTCGCCATGGTTCATAAAATATTTATATCCAAATAAAAGTATTTAAAGGTTTAATGTGAAACTCTTTAAATGGCAATGCATGAAGTGTTGTCGATCTTTATTGTTGGAAGGAGTAACAGTATTTGCAGATGAGGTGCCAGAACTTATACGTTTGTAGAGATGAAAAATTTTAAAGCATGTCCTGCACTTTGTACTTTAGTTTCCGTCCTGCAAAACTCAGTCACAGAATCAGATATTTTCATGGACTTCAGTTTTTTTTTGTCTAAGATATAAGAGTTCACTTCCTGTCTATATTTATATTCCAGAAATAATACTGGTCACGAAGTATGGCGCCATCATTCGTATTTATAGCACACTCGTGTTTACCCGAACCGGTAAACAGATTTGCATGAGGTGCTAAACGAATTTATCTTTATTCAAGACCATTACGACCCAAACACAAGGAAGCCTAAAAGTACAAATTGTTGAACAAATGTCAACGACTGGACGCACACGTCAATTGTATAGATAACATCTTGAAATTGATTTTCAAGCTGGATAGAAGAGATAGTTAAAGATGTTATTCAAGATAATGTTTGTCTTGTAAAACAATAGGTGATGCGTTTTGTATTCTGTTGTACATCAGTTCAATGTATTACTATCCTAATGAAAACCGAAGGTTATGGGAAGTTTATTACGCACGGGATATTAAAGGATGGGCCCAGGCCCCCCACAAAGAGGGAGCCTTTCACCAGATTGAATGTTAAAAAAATTATGTTTGAAAATATTGGTGACCGTTGCGTAGGGCATGAAAAGCGTTCATTAAGCCTGGCGCACACTAGAGCTAAGTGCTTAGCAAAATGTCATTCGTGGCTGTTGGCGTAAGCAGAAAATCCTAGCTAGTGTGTGGTGCATTTTTTTAACTTGTCAGTCACTCCTGACGCGTAAGAGAAGCACTAGTGACTGACAACTTACAAAAGTGCTCCGCACACTAGGGTTTTCTGCTTACGCCAACAGCCACGATTGACACTTTGCTAAGCACATAGCTCTAGTGTGCGCCGGGCTTAACGAGCGATATATCTTAGAATATATATATTATGCCTGCAGTCCGGATCAACGTAGCGTTTCACTGCGGTAATCTGACACTACTAATAAAGCGTTTACACGGACCCGCGTTGAAGGTTGTTCTTAACAACCTGGGTCAGCTTTTCTCAACCCGGGGTGATGTACGGAGTGATGCTATTGTTCATTATCCAATCACAGCAGCATATTGCGACTGCTCCGCCGTTTACACGAACCCAGGTCAAGCCAACCCGAGTTTACATGAAGATTTAAGCAAAATTTTCACGCCTTCACACCTCGCCAACCCGGGTCTCGAGAAGGGCTACCCGGGTTGGTTAGGTGTGAAAGGGTTGACTTGGCTATCGTGCAAATGCCAGTAGAAGCTTATTAGTAGAGGGGTTGACTCGGGCTGGACAGCCAACCCGCGCTCGTGTAAAGGGGGCCTAAAACAATCATAAAAATACGTTCGTAAACGACCAGGAAACTTATAATTCTTCCTCCCTACCCTATTTCCAGTGAAATCTCTACCCTCTTGAGAATGAAGTCATTCTGAGAGATAGGCGGAATGATCACTATCGTAAAGGGGAATGGGAGAAGGGGCATTACAAAGTACTTCGGTTCTTTTTTCTAGTTTAGTAAAAACAAATAGTTTTTTATAAAACTGCCCATACTATTTTTATGATTGTTTATTGGAGTGCATGCCGAAAGTTAGATCGTGAATTATGAACTTTTAGTTGTAGAGTCAGTGGCGACATGCTTCATATTATAACACATATGGGGCAAATAATCGAATATTGTGATCTAATTTAGAGACTGTTGTCATTTACTGAATTGTGAGATATTGACATTTGCGAAAATTTTAATTTAAAATAATGATTTACACTGACAAGACATACAAGTTCAAGTGACCAGTTTAGAGTAGCCTTCACGTGTAGCTGTTAGTTTAGAGGACTGCGGAGCCAAAACACGGATGAGTTGACCGAAGCGCATGGGGCACGCAATGTTATAGGACAGTCAGAGATAAAAATCATGATACCATTCTCTGAAGTGCATGCTGTTTGGTTGTTAACCCTTCATATGTTTTTGGACGCGCATGAAGTAAACCTGCTTTTTCGTACAAGGGTATGCCCAGTAGTACAGATGAACTCAACTCATATTAGTCACGACTTAAGTCGACTACTTCCACTGAATTTGACCACGAAATGCCTCCGGACACGACGTCAGACGTACAGTGTTGGAGGCTGTTTCACAAAACGAAGCAATGCAATGGAAGACAAATGAAAAGAATAACGCAATTCACCACAACTTTATAAAACGCATGACCCTACCCGAAATTTTTCTTCAAACCTCATTCAATATCCCGAAATTTTATTTAGTCCCAATTTAGTCCTTCGTCCTAGACTAGTCCTATTTAGACTAGTCCCTAGTTCTATTTAGTCCTTCACAAGTGCCTATAACGTCTGAAACCTTTTGCTTAAATTCGTCGTGATATAGTTAGCAGTTATTCAAGCAAACGAACAAGTAAACAAACAAACAACGGTGAAAACATTATCTTAGCTCGGTCACCTCGGTCTGATTCTGACGTCACACTCTTATGGGACGTACAATAGTCGGTAAATTACGGGATATTTCTGTAGTTTTTTTCTAGTCACCAACGCAAAAATGCAGCAAAAACTTTACTTGCGACAGTTTGAATGAATGGGATTAACTATGTATGAAGTCTTCAATTGTCCGTAATAGTATACAATGCTCACAATCTGAACATACGTGTAATCTCTATTTTAGCGTTCTTTCTGGTCATCTCTTGCGTCATATTTCCGTTTGGATTCGACAACGTTGAAGTTCGTCAGGCGTGCGGCGAGCAAGCGAGCAACTATAAACTTGGAAACTGCACTATAGGCTGGGCTGCATTTCTTGTAGCTACAGGAACAATCGCTGTATTTGTATGCTCGTGCCTTTCTGTGAGAGCTGGCAAATCTGATCGAATGAAAGCGTCTGCTTACGATGCGAGATATGATACCATACAATTGCATAACTCGAATGGGAATCATTTTTAAGTCAACGCTTCTTGATTTTGGTTTCGTTGGACTTTTATGATGAAGCTGGGGAATATTGGAAAGAGATCTAAATGCTTACAAAATGCTTGATGTACCTCTCTCAAGATTGCAAATTGTACCTACAAATTTTTATTGATCGAGTTGCTCACTGGCCTCATTGGAACATCATTACCACAGATGAAAGACACGCAGATACGGAACTGTACTAAAATAGCGTCAGCTGTTTTTAATGGTTAACATATGAGCAAGTTCCCCAACTCAGGGCCTTCACCCCTCCCCAAGGAAAATTGAAGATGGCAGCAATTAGCGGGGAGATCCAGACTGGAATCTTTGCAAATGGTGCAGAGAAGAAAATTTGACGAAATTTTTGGCGCGAATGTACATTAAAAAGACTAAATTATTTGCGGATTACTGTACTTGGTATGCAGTAACTAATATCTATAAATTACAATAAGTATTGCAATTGGCGCGGACTTAAGGCCAAAGAGAAATTTTATCTGCATATGGCACACATTTTTACAGCTTTTGCGCGAATGCAGATGGCCTTATAGCAAATGGCCCGGGGAAGTTCTTCTCCGCGCAAAGCAAAGATTCCAGTCTGGGGGAGAATTGTTTTTGCATGGGGCGCTTGCTAGCAATATGGCGTCATTACGAACAGCTTACTCGTTTCTCGACAGAGTTCGACATCTGTACATCATAACCTGTCTCCTTAAAAGAGAATTACAATATTTCGACATTTTTTCGGTAGAAACTTCATTTTCATTGATTAAAAAAGACTGTGAAATTTTCCGGTAACGACATCAAAGCAGGAACAAAGAGGAATAGACCATACTCATTATGGAGTTTCATGACATTTAGCTACTAAGACTAGGATGCTTTGCCAGCTTGCTGGCGTAATTGCCTGATAATGCTTGCAAAGCATGCTATTCTTAGTGTAGTTACATAATGCAAAGAAACGTCATAAGAGGTATGGTGTGTTGTGCATGGCTTTGAGATCTACATCAAAACGGCTTGAAAAGACCAATCACCATTTTTTAAGCAAACTTAAATCTGCCTGTTCCATGACATACTATTGCAGGACAAGTAATCGCTGAAAGTGAAGAGAATTTATCTATCTTTTAGTATACATTTTGTTTCCACATAGCAACATTTTTCAGATATTTATCGTATTCATTAACATTGTCGTTATGTTGAGGTAAACATATCAACGTTAAAAGAAGTTTTGTTATGTAACCTTTAATGAATCAAAACTGAACACTAAACTCTGTAAATATGCTTAAACTATTAAAAAAATAAAAGCTACTCTAAATTTACGTGGGAACTTTTACTTTTACACCATTCGCTGTAGATATATTTTGGTAAACAATTACATAAGCGCGGTTCATCGAGGCTCCCGGCTTCATATACAAATTCACTTAAAAAATCATTACAATCCGCTCTGCAGTTTCAGATTGGCACTTTCAGATTAGGATTCGAATATGAAAATAAATCCGTGAATTGCGAACAAAATATCGAATTTCGCACTTTAGATATATCTGGAATCAAAACCATTCATCAAATCAATATCAAATATATACTGGGCATGCTATTACAATGAGGATATTTTCGAGTTCATTGCGATAAATAGAGAGCTTACGCACGTATGACTTCGCGTACGACGTCGCCTTCGTTACGTCATCTTAATGACGGCGTCGTATATGTGGACGCCGTCAATAGTTCATTTTCAACGGCGTTGACGTACTCAGAATGTCGTCAAGTCGTTAGAAGCGCATGCTCTGTAGTTTTTCTTGACGTTCATCCGGTGAACAAAGGCGACGTCGTCCATGAAGTCGTGAGTGCGTAAGCTCACTAACGTCAAGTCAGGAAACATCGCAATATCCACTCGACAAGCATGTAATTTCTTGTCCCGCCATCTAAAATTAAGTGGCCGACAATATTGAGTTTGACGGCACAGGCCAAAATACGCTTTTTAACTCATGTTTTTCTCCAATAAACTTAATACCGCCATGTAATTTATCTTAAACACCGAAGTAGAGCTTTGAAACGTTTCTCGTTTTGTCGGGAGAAATTCCACAGAATGCAGTTTAAAAAAGAAGAGCAAGAAATGTAAGTACTGTAAGTACTATATAGTTACGTTCGCATACGTTTTCATAAAATCTTGACACACCCCGAACAAATTACTTCCATAATTTAGTTGAACCCAAGAAATAATCTCTGTAAATTCTGTTCAAGCGCTGGATAGTCTCTGTTAGTATTATGTACACAGCATTCCTTCTATTGATCCGTCGTATTTGTTTTCACGCCATTTTTTAAAAATATTTTTTAATGGTATAGAAGGGCGCTGTGCATGGCGCTGTGCCTTGAAGGTGGGTCGTTTAATTAATTTCGCAGTTTAAATTCAAAACAAACACTGAATTGTACTTCGTCAAATCAAAACTTTGAATCACATTTCTTGCTCTTCTGTTTTAAACTGAATTTTGCTGAACTAAAAAAAAATTCAACAATCGGGAAAGATGGCAACGGCAAAGTCAGTTGCAAGATTGCAACCCAGTTTTACCTGTTTGTAAAATGAATTTTTTTCGCAATAAATTCTATTTCGTACTGCTTGCTTGTGCATCCAGCCAGGAACAACACAATAATTATATCAGCATGCTTTTAAAAGATTGTTTTCTCTTGACGGAGATGTTTTCTCGACTTTTTCTATAACAGTATTAATGCAGTAACCTTAAGGAGGAAAACAGTTTGCCCCTACAAGTTATTGCATCAAGTTAGCGATGTTTTTGTGTTCAAATTTATATAATTATATTAGCCGAGTAAACAGTAGAGGTTTCCAGAGGGGGGATGAAACTGACGTCCAAACCCCCGTAAAGCTTACATTTGAGGGACTGAGAATGAAGTCCAAACCGCGTGAAAGATTGGTATTGAGACTTCACGCTTGAATGACTAAATGTTATCATTCCAGATAATTATATATTGAATTCAGTGTAGTTAACCAGCACACCAGACGGCAAAGATTGCAGGTAAGAAACCCGCCGAACTTAGTGATTTTTATTTGTCATGGTGATGCAATCACCTAGAGAAAATTACAATAGAGGTAATTCGAAATCGCTGTGTGCAGAAAATCATTAGAACTCTTATCAACAATGCTCTTTTGCATGGAGCTACTATAACGAAAAATAAATCTAGCAACGTGATTGGCTCGCTTAAATTCGCGGCAAAATATTTTGCCAGCCAATCACATTCCTGGAATTATTTTTCGCTCGAAATAATTCGGGTAGTGGAAAACAGCCTCAAACCATGTACGTAATCTGGTCTACTTAAGACATTTCTTGCACTCACCGACGTCTTACTTGTGCGATTCTCAACCGGACTACTTAATTCTGTAACTACAAATTGTTCATAATTTCTTTATGATTTCAACTATATGTCTTAAAGAGCAGCTTCTCCAGTATGCAACGAAAAATCCTGCGTTCTCGTTTGAATACACGCTAGCAACAAACCAGGGGCCGATTGTGCATATAGCTGGTTAGCTTATACTTGGGTTTACGTTAATAATAAAGCAAAGTCCTTACCTGCTTGTTTATAAAATTTGATATATTTTTCCACTTATCTGCTCTGGATCCAAAGAAATCTTAATTCGCAACGTTTCGAAACGAATAGACATGCAAATAATCGGAATGTAAACTAGCAAGGTAAATTTGACCCCCAAGTTTACAATAAACCAGTATTGAACAACCGGTTCCTGGTAACTACATCTCGCCAGTAGACCTACAGTATAAGTATAGTGTAGCTACCAAAATTTTGTTAAAACTACATATAACTTCCAAACGAATCCTTCAGAACTACGTCACTTTGTACATATCAGCTATCTACTCACAGGAACAATATGGCATCTGCAAATAAACATGACACAGTCACAACGTATGCAAGGCGTGAACTATGCAAGAAATGTGTTTAAACTTTTCACCATTGATATAACTCGAGCAAATATAACCAAACTTGGAACATCCAAAGTTATTATTAAGTTATTGAAAGTTATTTTATTATCTATTCATTCATAATAATCATTCCTGATAATAATAATCTCTTCAATTGCTAACATAGCTCACCCCAATAATCCTCGACCGGACCATTCATTGGGAATCAAACTCAGACGTAGTATAGACACATTTCTCTTTACGACGACGACAATAGACTTCTATAACCAACATAAAAATGTTTACAAACGAAATACCTTAAATACAACGGTAAAATCTTGGAAAAAAGCCATCAAAAAAATGTAATACGTTTTGTCAGTAAGGCCCGTTTTAAACGTCGCGCCACTACCGCGTCAAATCCGTTTAAGAACAATGGATAACGAAGGGTTTTAGCTAATTATCTATAGTTGTTGAAGCATTCAGCACAGCAGTAGTGCGACGTTTGAAACGGGCCAAAGTCTGAATACGACACAATCTGCTAAACATAATGAAACAAATTTACTAGTGCTGTAAATGCAAATACTGCTTTCTAATTGGCTACACTACTTGATATCTATTAACATTCATACATGCTAGCTATATGTAAGTTCGTCACCACGACAAAATCATTGTTCGAAATTTACTTGTCAAGGCCAAAAAGTCGACATTCGAAACTGCATTGAATTCATAATATATCGTACCCCTTTAGAATGCTGAACAACACTTGCAACTGCTTGCATATTTTGAAAATTTTCCGCATTTATGGAGCCAAATCTAATAATTTCATCGCCGATTTGTAAGCCCTACAATTAAAAAATTAGGCAATTAATGTTAAGAGGCCATCTTCTCTAGGGGATCCTCTGGTGCCCGCTTAGGGATGGTTTTCATATCCTCGTAATTGTCGCAAACGAAAAGTCACGATCCCTCTTAAATGCAAAAATATTCTATCTTCTTAGCAGCAAATCTCAGAGGACTTAAATTGTTATCAACTAATAATTGCTTTTCTTATAATAAGTTGGAAGGTGTTCTAATTCAGCTATTTAGCTACTGCCACTTCAAGTTTTTAAGCCTGGTTGTTATAATTCGTTGACAATCCCTAATGATCTGCAATCACGTGGCGGCTTATCGGCAAGTCTTTGTTCTCATGAGTTGCTTGTCACAGAAATTCATTCGCAATATTGCACGAAAGTAATTATGTTGTTTCCTGTGGTTAGGTTGGTGATAGTTGCAAAGGTCTCATCCAGTGATGGATTTACTGAGGGGGGTGCTGAGCGGTGCGCACCCCCCAAACGTTGGCTAGAAGGGGTGCAGGGGGGGTGTGCAAATTTCCTTGTGTTCTAAATAATTTAGCAGTGGAACTCGAAATATACAAACTATAAGCAGAGAATATAATTGAATTCACATTGACTGCAGTTATGCAATGCCCATGACCAATAGTCCGACACCCATAAAGGGGCAACCACAAACTGATGGCACATCAACTCTCAACTGTCGACCGACTCAACACCTACACCAAACCGGAGCACCCCCCACAAGATCATGCTGGATCCATCACTGGTCTCATCGGGGACATATGAGAACCAGACACGAGGACTCACCGCGTTTTCGGCTGGTGATCGCGGGGATATCTGATCAACACGAAGAAATGATTGGGAGGTTTCTTCACTTTCTTCTAAAATCCACGATAAACAACACAAATTAATTAAATTAGCTGCTTCAGCGCTTGAGCTAAATTTAATTAAATTAGCTGGTTAAGTGCTTGTATTTTAATTGATGTATGCATTGATAAATGGGCCCTTGAAAATCAGCTTTCTACTCCCCAGGGCAGCACAGACAATTTTGGGGACCAGGGGCGAAATTCTCTTTGGAAGCCCCAATCCTCCCCCCAAAGAGTCCTTACAAATACAATTTCTGTAGTAATTTAGGGGCCCCCACAAGCCTGGGGCTCGGGGCAAATTACCCCCTTTGCCCCCCGTCTGGACGGTCCTACTACTAACAGTCACTGCTAAAGGCTTCAAGTTCCAAATAACTTTAAACAGGCACATAAATTCGTATCCTAATAACGGCCTTGTCTGAACTGTGCGGCACAATATGGGGACGCAGGGGAAAACTAAGTCACGAGTTACATAAGATGCGTCTCAAATGAGACGCGAGCAGAGTCGTATAAATGGTATAATTTACTCCAAATTCTAGTTATTCGAGACGTAGATAAGTGCAGGGGTTCAGATTGTTCCACAATAACAGTCAACAAGTTTCAACTTATCAGAATATGTGACCATTAATACGAGTTTGTTCACATACTACGCATCACGCGTCTTTGCTAATGGCCCTGCTAAATATCATGATGTATCAAACTAATAAGAATGCAATTGCTATTACAACCATCTACTGTGTTGATGATTTCACTACACCAGTGTAAGCTAAAGAACGTCCAAATTCAAGAAGCCGATGTATAGAATGCAGCAATAGAGCAACTCTCTTTTTTTTTAGAATAAAAAAGAGGGGCTGCTCGTGGACTAGTAGACTAAGATTGCCTCTTCATTTGAAATAATACACTATTACACCTGCATTCTCTGAATGAGAAGTATTCTCCAAATTCTTTTTCTCTCGGGCTGCGGCATGAAAATCGTGAAGCCCTTCTTCAATTTTAACCATCAGAGCTTTGTGGTCATTTTGCAAGCCTAGTAGAGCAGATGACATACCAAAAGTCATAGCTACTGTACAGGCGCTACCATAGAGTGGCAAGGGAAAAATGCATGCCGTTGAGATGCCTCTATATTTATACACGTCATACCTTCTGAATAAGTGTGGTGGCTCCCCTTTTTATTGTTTGTTTGAAATCAGCTTATTATTTATTATAATCATGCAAAGTTTAGGCATATTCTCTTTCATTTAATCAAATTACTTTAACTGCTACCAAACTAAGCAATTTAACCTGATCGAAAAATCAATGGAAAAGAATACTTTCAAAATGCATACATCTTTCCTCTATTATGGTACTACAGTAGAACCTGCGTTTTGCGACCCCTATATTTACCGACCACCTGCCCTTTCCGACCGCATTTCTTGGCACGGATCACTTGTA
>JAODVQ020483946.1:0-10228 GCA_025400075.2 Phenganax stokvisi
AAGCATAAACATGTCCCAAAACCCTGTCCCTTTTCATAATTTCAAAGCTTGCCCGCGGTACTGTCCTAAAACAGAGTCCCAAAAGGAAATTTCTGTCCCGTTAGAAATGTACACTGTCCCTTATAATTGGGACGTTATGATATCAGCTTCGTCCCAAAATTTTTCATCTGTCCCACAATTTATTTTACGTCAACCATACTGTCCATATGCTAGGGACATTGTGATATCAGTCTGTCCCCTTTTAGGGACATTATCATATCTGTCTGTCCTTCTTTAGGCATATTGTGATATCAGTCTGTCCTTTTTAGTGACATTGTGATATCAGTCTGTCCCCAACATTTTTATTTGGTTTTCAATTGACTGTTCTTAGTCCATAAGTGAAATCTAATGTTATCCTCACTATTATTCTTTGGGGAAATTATTTGTTCATTAAAGGGAATTATTCTTAGCAGTTAAATTCATGAAAGAGAAAGCCTGTTTTAGCTATCCCTACTATTGCCAGTTGGATTTATTTGCTTTCTAGTATCACAATAGAAGGTGCAGTATATTAACAGATGAGTTATGCTCACTCCTGTTGAGACTTGTGGTTCTTCTTAACATTCTTTGCATTATGTATAGGTATATCTATACACCATCATCAATGAGTGTTACACTTATTGCAGTACGCGTGTCACCTTTTGCTAAAAATGTTCAAAAGGGGAAAGAAATTGAATCGCAATTGTGTTATATGGAGCTACTACTGCGATGTTATATACAGCGAGTCATGATAAAATTACTAGCCACATAGCACTTGCTAGGTTACGACATTAAAAATGAACAGCAGAGACAAACAAAGCTCACTATGGACAGCTGGCTTACAGCTTACACAGAGTTAAAACTTTGAAGCGAGACAGATAGATTTTATAAAGGCCTACCAGTACTAGCTATCTACAATTATGACTCAGTTATGGAGGAAGCCTTTCACAACAATGAGAGAGGCTTAAAAGACTCCATTCTAGGTCATAAGAATTCATAAGACTAGACCGATTAGCTCTAGCTGTCAGTGTATGTAGTGGAAATGTTTGGTAAACAGTCACAGAAGCTATATATTTTGCACAGCTATATATTTTGTCAACCACACTGTCCCTCGGAACATTGTGATATCAGTCTGTCTCTCTTTGAGTGACATTGTGATATATATCAGTCTGACACTTTTTAGGGACATTGCGATATCAGTCTGTCCCTTTCTCAGGGACGTTGTTGTATCAGTTTGTCCCTTTCTTAGGGACATTGTGATATCAGTCTGTCCCTTTTTCAGGTACATTGTGATATCAGTCTGTCCCGCTTTTAGGGATATTTTGATATATATCAGTCTGACCCTTTTTAGGGACACTGTGATATCAGTCTGTCCTTTTTCAGGGACATTGTTATATCAGTTTGTCCCTTTGTTAGGGACATTGTGATATCAGTCTGTCCCTCTTTTAGGGACATTGTGATATCAGTCTGTCTTTCTTTAGGAACATTATGATATCAGTCTGTCCCTTTTTCATTTATACCCTCCGTTGTTTCCGCGCATGCCCGTGTACTACTTTCACACCTCGACAAGTTTTCATGCACTTGGTACTATTGCCAGACGGATGTAGTTGATTTCTAGTGCCACAATGGACAAGAACCTTGGTGAAAGAGTAAGTTAACCTCAAGTAACACCTAAGTAGATGCCTCGCGCTACATATTATCACGTAGCTGCTAATATATGCGCGTATTAATTTTTCCCTTCTGATCATATGTGGGTTTGTATTGAACATTCACATTTCATCATGTGTGGCAGCACTACTGAAGTTCAGTCATTACCTGCTGTTCTGGACTGCTTCTTTGAAGCTACTAGTGCAATTTCATGCTATATATATATCGCGTCTAACGTTTATACTTGCCGTTTATTATGCGCATACGCATGTAATACGTTTACAAGTTTACAACTTTTGAGGCACTTGGTTCTATTTCCAGTGGGATTTAGTTGCCGTTTAGGGTCACAAGGGACAGGAACCTGAGTGGAAAGGTAGTATAACACCCAATTGGATGCCACGCGCTACATAGTTACGTGTAGTGTATAATATACGCGCGTAATAATTTTTCCTTTTCCATCTCATGCAGTGTTTTCAACAATCTCAGTTTAGCATGTGCGCTAGCCCTACTGAGGTTCAGTCACCAATTGTTGTTCTTGACTCACCCTCTGAAGGTAAGCAAAATGATTTAGTGCTAATGCTTGTATTGTGGCTGAGTATGGTGGTATTAAGGACAGTGTCCCTCTTGTAATTTGTAGACTTTGAGATGACATTTACTTTACATTACCATTATATGACTGTACAGATAAAGATGGGCCAACTCTGGCGTGCATAGAGAGAGAGGAGAAGAGTGAGTACAACTCTCTACTTTGAGAATCTTTATCTTCATTATATTACAGTTGGGCATATTTCACCACCCACGCATGAGGATACAGAAGGTATTTTCATGTAGGAAAGGAGGTATAGGTACTGGGTGCTTTGGCGAGGGCTCGGGCTATGTCCCTATTTAGGACTAGGGTAAATTATGAATAAGGACAATGTTTTAACCTGCAGATAATGAAGAACCAACTACACCCGATAAAGAGAGTAGTAAGCAAACATCTGCTTTTGCTCATGTTATTATTATCGTTGTCGTAGTTGTGCATAGTTCACAAGACCCATATGAGGAAGGTGCGTTGCTCATGTGCACATCGTAGATAACAAATAGCACACCATGATGTAAAAACTGACATAGCTCTTCAATATGCCAGATTAATCTTTTATTCATGAACTTGTAGATGTGGTTTCAACAGAGAGTAATGTCACTCCAGGTATTAACATTATATCATGGCTAATTTAATTATGCATTTCACTAACACATTTAGACACTATCTATGATGATGGGCTGACGCAGAAAAGTCAGGATAGTGATGCTTGTGAGTTTCCTCCCCTTACAACTCTGATCACTTAGGTGTTTGTAGATATCTCAAGTTCTGACGATGAAGGAACATACACACGTCCTAAACGTGTCAAGTATATTTGCACAAAACAAAGTGCATTGCATCATGATTCAATGTGTTGTAGGTGTCTGACGACAGAGGAAGTAGTGGTTGAAGGTCTGTCATCAGGGAAGGATGCCCCACTTGAAGTTAGAAGAGAAGGAGTTGCAGGTCGTGGAGTCTTTGCACTCGAAGCCATTGGAAAAGGATCATGGTTATGCGAATACAAGGCATCTGTCTATCCTGCCAAAGAAGCTCCACTAGCAACTAAGAATTTTTATGGCATGGAAGGAAACTATACGATTACTTCCACTTACCCAGTACACAATGGTCCCAGACTTTGCTGGGATGCAACCAGAAAATATCAGCAGCTAGGCCGCTATATGAACCATGCTGTTACTCCTAATGCCAAGCTTTCTGCTCCTTACTTTGTGAGGGGAAAGTGGAGGATAGGGTTTATTGCCATAGGAGATATATCTGTGGGTCATGAGGTTGTGTGGGACTATGGCGTAAGAGGGGAGGTGCAATGGGGTGGAAGCAGGTTGGTGGATGGGGTGCTTGTCTTACCAAATTCCGACAATACTTCTGCATCCCTGGATGAAAGCAGAGTAAGTGTTCATTGCTCTCCTTAGAGCAAGGATTGCTATGATTTTGCTCTGCTAATAGCCTCAAATCTCTTCTGACGATAAAGTCCCAGGACAACGTCATAGAGTCAGACGCGATACCAAGACTTCTGTCGACCTGCATGAGAACAGGGTGAGTGTTCAATTGACTTGCTAGAGCTACGATCACTTTTTGTTTGCTCTACCAATAGTCTCAAATATGTTCTGACAATGAGGTACCAGGTCCAAGCTGTAAGTCTACTACTCAAAAGACGCAGAAGTCTAGGCAAAGGAGAATACAGAGGAAGGTTTGAATACTGGCAATTCTTATTGGAAATATCTTTTTAATTGGCCTTTGCGAGTTTTACTTGACTCTTCCTGTCCTAGGCTCTCATAAGTTCTGATGAAGAGTTTGTCAATCCTATTCTCACTCGCAAGGGTAAAACTCCTCTCAAGAAAAGAGTAAGCTGCTCTTTTTTGAATCCTAAGCACATATATACCTATCTAGACAAGGACTGACAAATGCAGTACTAGGAAGCAGATTTGGAAAACCCCGTCTCCACAAGTGAGATGAAATTGGTGTGTGTATTGAGCTCTTAGGTACTCCCTCTTAGTTCAAAGATACAAGAAAGCACCACTTCTGCCCCTTCAAGACCTGTGACAGGGCCGTAAAGAAACTGAGCCAACACCTCCAGTATAAACACCCACATCTCAGCAGAGTGGAGCGGAGAAGTGTGTGCGCTAAGGCGAAGGTGGCACCAGGAAGAGGAGCAAAAAAGCCAGCTCCAAATGCAAAGGGACAGAAAACTCTAATAACTCTAGATGCATTTGCTAAACAATACGTTCAGACCGAGTCTGATAGTCTTGAAGAAGAGGAGGAGTATGGGAAAGAAGAGAATGAGGGAAACGGTAAGGAAGCTTTCATCAGCAGTGATGGTGCTTTAGCTAATTCAAGCAAGGAAGGTGAAGTAGAGGCAGAAGAGGAGGAAGCGGAGGAAGGTGAAGACAACACGAGGGATGACAGAGTCACCCATTGAAGTCAGCGATAGCGACGACATAGAGATATCCCTCAGTGACACGTTCATTCACGATCTAAATAGGTACTTACTGTCACGACACGGAAAGGGCCGGTCCCAGAAGGAAGCAAAGTACATATGCGCTGAGACAGCCAAGTACATGAAGTATGCGGGAGGCGATAAATGCGTCCTCTATAACTCGGAGAAGTTGAATGCATATATGCAGCACTTAGAGAGTCTGGGAAAGTCGTCAAGTTCCCAACATGCCACACTTTGCCGACTCAGACAAGCTCACTTATACGTATATCTCTCGCTCAATCAGGAGGAAACCCTCATTGCTGACAAGTGCGGTAAGATGATCTCAAATTGGCTGGTTACACTTGGAAGGGAGGCACGCCGATCTAAGAGGGCAAGACTAGAGGACATATCTGAACATGCTGATGATAACTTGAGGGGTATAGATGACTTTTGTTGCCACGACGAGATGACGAGAGAGCTTGCAAATACTATCAGAAGACTAGACAGTGATCGGCATGTGGAAAATGCAGCTCTACGACGGATCGTTATCTGGCTGGCAGGATCATTAATGCACAGCTGTGCTCAAAGACCAGGCGCTATCGTCAATATGTCTATGCAGGAGTACGAAGCAGCCGGAAGCACTGTGGTTCATGGAATAAGATACAAATGCATAAGAGTTGCACACCACAAAACAGGTACAACTGGTACGGCCAAAGTGAGCACTGGCCCAGTACTTACTAATTCACTGGACCAGTACATCAGGAAGATCAGACCACATATGGAAGGGGCAGATGTATCAGACTTGGTCTTCCCCAACAAGGAGGGTAAGCCACTCGATCACCTGTCAAGACACGTGAATAAACTAGCTGTTAGACTTAAAGTAAACCTCCCAGACACTGCAACAGCTACCAGACATGCAGCTGCCACTGCAGTAGCCAATCACAGTGAAGGCGACAAGGTTGCTGTGGCCACAGCAATGTCTCATTCGAGGCGTACCCAAGAAGTGTACTACTCTATGAAAAAAACCAAGAGAGATGCGGTCAAGGGAGTCCAGGTGCTAGAGATGGTGCGCAAGAAGGCCAATGATGAAGCCAGTGTAACACGTTCAAAACACTTCAAGTCCTATGAAAACGAAATGATCGAAGAGTACTTTGAGGGGCATATCAAGACTAAGACTGCACCTAAATTGGCTGAATGCAGAGAGTTTCTTGCTAATCACACTCTTCAGCGCACAGATAGGCAGATATGCGACAGGGTACGAAACATAATTAAGTACCAGTAGGCGCACAGTGAATGAACAAAGACAAAGGAACAAAAACTTACCAAAATATAACTTAACAGATTAACATGAACATCATTATGTCACCTTTTACCATGTATGTATATCTTAGTATGTTGCCTAGGGCAATGACTATTGTGAATGGGATATTGTCCCATGAGTACATTCCATTCAATTTAATCGTATAAAATCACCAAGGCTAGCATAGCCTGCAAACAAATTGCTCAGGGAAGGACTAGGGTATGGAGAGGGCCATTATCCCAGTATGTGATATGCCATTAACTAGTGAGAAATGAAGACATCATATGCTCTGCAGCACCTTGTGCTATCTACTAAAATCATGACATCATTTACATTGTAGCACTTGGAGCTATAAAATTGCTCAAAGCAATGACAAAGGTATAAACGGGACATTGTCCCAATACTGAAAATGCGATTAGGTTATACCAGATCATAACGTCATATACATTGTAGCACTATGAGCTATGAAATTGATCAGAGCAAGGACAAGGTTATAAGTGGGACATTGTCCCAATACAGTAAATGCGATTAACTTATACCGGATCATAACATCATATACATTGTAGCACTTTGAGCTATGAAATGGATCAGAGCAAGGACAAAGTTATAAGTGGGACATTGTCCCAATACAGTAAATGCGATTAACTTATACTGGATCATAACGTCATATACATTGTAGCACTTTGAGCTATGAAACTGATCAGAGCAAAGACTAGAGTATACACGGGACATATTCCCAATACACTAAATGGGATTAACTCATACTAGATCATAACGTCATATACATTGTAGCACCTTGAGCTATGAAAGTGATCAGAGCAAGGACTAGGGTATAAACGGGACACTGTCCCAATACCCTAAATGCGATTAACTTATAATAGATCATAACTTCATATATGTTGTAGCACTCTCAGCTATGAAATTGCTCAGAGCAAAGACTAGGGTATAAACAAGACAATGTCCCAATACACTAAATACAATTAACTTATCATAAATGATAACGTCACATACATTGTAGCACCTTGTAATATCGAATTACTAAAAGTAAAAACTAGGGAATGAGCAGGAAATTGCCCTATACACAACACTTGTAATTTGTAAACAAATATGTAGTGTAATTAAAGGTATACTGGCTGGGGAAGTGGATACAGTACAAGACCCGAATGCAGGGTAAGACTAAGCCCTCTGTATAACAAGTTTTGCAAATGTACATCACCCTCAAGCCTACTTGAACGCTAACAACACCCAAAACAATGTCCTTGGTATGGTATTACAACATATACAATAACATAATTTCTTACAAGCTCGCACATGAACTGTATTGGGACAAGGTCCCGATCATTCCCTAGTCCTTGCATTTGGTAATTTGATAATCTATGATGCAACATCTTGTATGACGTTATGGTTCCTTACAAGTAAAAACGCATAAAGTGTACTCGGACAAATTCCCCGTCATACCCTACATCTTGGTATGATCAAACCCTAATCTAGGGTATGTTACAAACACGTTTCATGCGCATAACTCGTAAAATATAATGATATCACATACTTTGTAGCACTATTTACCATCTAATTACACAAAGACAGAACTAGGGCATGAACGGGACATTGTCCCAAAACACTTTTTAATAAACATCACTTTATTTGAGGATGTTATAAGAAATCATGACACCATGTATGCTTTTGAACCGTGTGCTATCAAGTCACTAATAATAAGGGCAGGGTATTCCATACCCCAATGTAGGGTATGCCTCTGACAGTGCCGAAAGATATATACCTTCAATTCACAAGATATCATGATATCATACACGTTGTATCACTATGTACCATCAAATTACTCAAAGAATGAAGTAAGGCATGAGCACAACATTACCACTCAATTTGATTGAAAGGTAAGAAATTATTACGTCACAAATTTTGCAGCACGTTATGCCAAATAAAAAGGCAGCGTGTGAGGGGACATTGTCCCAATATAATTCTTTAAAATATACATTGAAAACATGATGTAATGTGCGTCGTGGCACCGAGGGATACAAAATAGGTGAGATAACGAACTAGGGCCTGAATGGGACAATGTCCAAATACACCTCATGCGATTGCTGTGTAAGAAATGATTACATCATACACATTGTAGGACATTATGCTATCAAAATGCTCCTAGGGAGGTGTAGTGTATGATAGGGACATTGTCCCATTATATTACATTCAAATACATTATGAAAAGTTAACGTCATGTTCGTTGTGGCACCTGGGAATGTATAAGAGGTAGGAGAAAAAACTAGGGCCTGAATGGGACAATGTCCCAATACATCTCAAGCGATTGCCGTGTAAGAAATGATTACATCATACACATTGTCATAAGTTATGCTATCAAACTACTCCTAGGAAGGAGTAGTGTAGGAGAGGGACATTGTCCCAATACAATTCATTCAAATACATATTGAAAACTGGACGTCATGTGTGTTGTGGCCCCTGGAAATGCAAAATAGGTGAGAGAACAAACTTGGGACTGAATGGGACAATGTCCAATTACACCTCATGCAATTGCTGTGTAAGAAATAATTAAATCATACACATTGTAGTATGTCATGCTCTCAAACTACTCCTACAAAGGAATAGTGTATGACAGGGACATTGTCCCTATAAATCGCATGCGAATACATGTTTAATTCATGACGTCATGTATGTTGTATGACCTTGAGGTATAAAATTGCACATAAAACAACTCAGACTATGAAACGGGACATTGTCCTAATATGTAATATCGTATATGTGTAGTATTAATGCGGCTCTGAGTGTGAAGTAAGTGCTCCTAAAAGAATAGTAAGGCGCAAAATTTTGGGACAATGTCCTAAAAAAAGACATGTGTACAAAGTTATATTATTGAGCTATATGGTGTAAAATATCACTTGCGAGGATAGGGCTGGGTAAAACCCCAAGTTTTGGGACAATGTCCCTTTGCACCAGCACCTGCGACTGCAAAATATAACATCTGAGAAGATAATGAAATAAAGTAGTGAGAGAAAAGAAAGTAAAAAAAATGAGGGTACATTAATCAAGGACATTGTCCCTCAAAAAGTGAAATGCAGTGTGGGTCAGAGTAGGCAGTAAGGATGTTAACGACGCTATGGCAGTGTTAAATTACAAAATGGAAGTAAAAAAATTTGAAATTGTGACTTATTTTTTAAAAATTATCCATTGGTGGTTACGGTGTGGTTTTAAGGCATAGTGTAGGATCTGAAGTTTCGTAATAAAAAAAAATAAAAAAAAATTCTTAGAACGTGTGTAGGCAAAGTGCATTGACCCGAAATAGAAATGTTTGATTAAGGATTGCATAGAAAGGAAGCAACTGGGACTAAAAATAAAGAGTGTTTTAGGTTGTGGTTAAAGTTGTCTCTAATACAATATTGGTAATTCGTAAAAAAGGGAAGATTTAGAAAATTTTGGGACAATGAAATTCGAGCATTAAAGGAAAACCACAGAGCATACACAAGTTTTAATCATACAATTGTAACCAGCTATGTAAACAACACGAGAATTTGCAGTAAAAAGTGTGATTTGTGACTATTAAATTTTGGGACACTTTGATTTAAAGCGCTATAACTCAGTCATACATTGTGGTTTCGCACGTGGCTTGGTGGTTTAGGTAGAGATAAGAAAGAAGTACTTGCCCTCTTGATTTTACCGTGATACGTTGCCTGAATTGAGAGATATGGCACGTCAAAGTTGACAAATTTGATGAAAAAGATAGACCCTCAAATTGCAACATTTACAATGTCCATAATTAGACGTAGGGGGCGTGGTTTGGGAACTACACACAAGGGTTTGGTAGAGGAAGGGTTGGGCTACAAGATGACATGTTTGGGGTTTGCGTGGGCGTTACCATTTTTTTGCTAGGGCTGTTTGAATTTTGACAAGTTTGTATTATTTGTCAATGACCTAGGAGTAGGGCTAGGGCTAGGGCTACGGGTTTTGTCCCAAAAGTGTGTCCCGAAAGCACGTCTACGTCCCGAAATACTGTCCCGATTCACATTTCCAACTTTCGCCCGGGGTAGTGTCCCGATTTAGTGTCCCTTTTTGAAATCATCGTCCCGTTTCGGATTTATACTGTCCCAAATTTTGGGACATTCATTTCTTAGTATCGTCCCAAATTTCTTTGCATTGTCCCATTTCGGGATTTTTACTTGTCCCTAATCGAAACCTCTGTCCCATTACCGTTTTGTATAGTCCCAATTTTTGGGACAGTGATTATTTCCATTTGTCCCATACTTTT
>JAODVQ020484161.1:0-10228 GCA_025400075.2 Phenganax stokvisi
CTATAAATAGTACTTCTGTATATAAACATAATATTATTTGTTGACTGACAGTTTTGTCCCTGGTGAGCAGCTAGAATATCAATCGTGAATGTCTGCTTGGTTTTTAATGCTAAAGTTACTTTTATGACATCAAAATCTTTAGGAGCTGGTATATGAGTAGAAAAGTGCTTTAAAAAACTTAGACAGTTTTTAATTATACCTCTATTGACAGAAGATGTAACACAACAACTGTGCTCTCCTCTACCAGCTCCATTGATAGGGATGAGAGAAAATTTGTAGACATAACAGGGGTTAGGATGGCTGGGAGTTAACGTATAGTGTGTGTCAGTGATATTGATACAGTCAGTACAGTCCATGACTGTTGGATTGTTCTCATCTGTCACATTGTGGATGATGACAGTGTACCAGATATCAGGATATACTCCAGTCACATCCAGAGAAAATGGAGCTATCCAACTGATAGTGACTGAACTGCTGTTTGACTCAGCTATTACATTCTTAGGCATGCCAAGTAATCCTTCATTATAGCATTTTATTAGAGTATACAACATTATAACCAAGAATTTGATAAATTTACCTTGATACATAAACCATGCTACATTACTGATAATTCCCCGAGCAGTGCATATAACTCTTGTTGCATTGTAAGCAAGCCTTGCTGGGAAAGTGAGAGTTGAGCTACTAATGTCACCTTCAAAAGTGGGCCTGGACGTAAAATTTGTGCTTGATCCATTCACCATCCATGAAATGAATATTGAATCACTACTGTTAAATTTACACAAAAATTGAACATTTTCCACGTGATAGGATGTAAAAATTGTATGATTTTTAGGTTGATACACAATTTCTGGCGAAATAAGCAGGGTAGCTCATTAGCCTGTTGCTAAAATAGGTTTACTTACTGGTTGCTTTGATAGACGGTTGAAATAGTGTAAACGCGATTAACCAACCTGCAGAAAGATGACAGCTGAAGAGCGTATTGTCCCTTACCTCTGATAATATAACAAAGTAGGATGAGGCCTTTAAACATCATAAGCACCCTTGCAGAAGTCTCAACGAAAATAAGCGTTACGATTAAATACGCATGCGCACAATATACGTGATCCTCCCCCAATTAACTAATGATGACGTCATGCGTCACATGCCTTGTAATTTTTAGCCGTAAACAAGCTACTCGATCGGGATCGATTTCTTGCAGAGAGACTAGCTCCCAGTTCCAGTGAGACCATGACTCAGACACACAATAATGTGTCGAAGGTGGCGTTTGTTTTGATCATACTACTACTACTACTGTGTAATGTGACCCTCGGCGGTAAGGTGACCTGCCCATGTCCGTTGACCAAAAGTTTTTTAACTGAAATTATGTTGTCTAGATAATTACGCTGAAGAGACAGCCTGGTATCTGAATCAAAATGTCACGTTAGACGTTTGCAAGCCTATTTCAAGCACATCGTTTGACTCGTTTGTGGTCAATGGTACACCCGGCGGTTATACCGAACTTGGCAAAGAGTCAGCGCTGCACATCACGCAAGGCTGCCTAACACTTTCCTTTCCAGCAAGAGAGGAATACAACCAAACGATCATTACATTTTACTTCACAGATAGTTCTAACAACAAGACTTATTTATTGTTTATCCAAGGTACCTAGAGTTACGCAGCTTGCAAATACAGGGTATAATACTGTCTGTTGTCTGTAGGAACATTGACCAAACCTGAGAATTTTCAGTGGAAGATGAACATGACGCATATCACATTGATGTGGAATGAACCACCCTCACGTATCAAGGGTAACGTCACCTATATATTGGATCTTATAGGGAGCAGTTACCAAGAGTCTGTGCGCATTAGTGAGAGGATTTACTCTCTCCTACGACCTCCTGTGAATGTTACTGTTACAGTAACCCCCTACAACAGTGTAGGAGCAGGAGAAAACTCCACTTTGAAACTTTATTCATCATGTGAAAATGGTACAATGAAGAGAGATAGAGAGAGAGATATGTACAGAGTGTCTTGTTGTTCTGTGCTAAGATAATTATTAGTCATGTGATCCATTCCAATAGATGAGATCATGGTGGTATCACATGTCTATAAGAAAGATGACGCAATACTGATTACGGTGCATTTGACGCTAAAGGTATGGCTACAGTAGTTATAGGGAGATACCCTTAACTATGAATAATTATTATCATAGGAGAATGGATCGTACTGTTTACCAAAGAAAATCGATGTTTTCAATAATGACAAGATGGAGGGATCCTACCATCTTGTATTTAGTGGTTCAGGACATCCATTTTTCACCATGGAAGCAGGACCTGTCAAGAGACACTTTATGAATGTCCTTCATTTGTACAATAGCCGTAAAACAATATATTATGGTAAAAATAATAGTCCTTTTTCAAGTGTGGTGTGATTAGAATTCTCTCTACAGCGACATTCCTGGTACAGGATGTCACGGTAACAGATGATGGTGTGATGCAATGCCATTTTATGGACGGTACTGATCACAGCACCTGCTATGCCTTAATTCATGACAAAGAGTCTTTCTCTGGTTCTGATAGATATAATCTCTCTCAATTACTACCTTCAGGGAATTTTACCCTGAGGGTGTATGACAGTGAGGACGACGACATGGACACACCAGCTGTGACTCGTAACATTACAATTATTTGTAGGTCATTTACTGTGTTACTATTGTGACATTTAAAGTATTGTTCTTGCAGGTGAAAGCGAATTTAAAGATCATGAAGCAGGTTAGCTAAATCCACGGTGCGCATGAGCAGCAATGGTTACAGCGATGCTGTGTGTCTTTGTAGAACTCAACTCAATCCATGAGATGTATCCATTCTGTTTTATATAAATGATTAGCCTCGTATTTTCTGCCTAGCTCCACAATTTTGAAAAATATTTCAGAGTGATATGTTGACTTAATACATGCCTGTGACCAAGTATGTTACGGTACCCACAAATGACTGCATGAGTGCTTCACAGTAAAAACCCCAGTAGCAGACACCCCGAGACGCAGACGTACTCCCAACAGCGGACAAACCTTCAGGTCCCAATTGAAACTCCCATAATACAATACATTGCTAAACTCCGAGAGCGACCACTCTCAACTCTGGACAGCGGACACTGATGCTGGTCTCAAATGCATTTACAACACAGTTTTACCTCGGAAGAACAAACAATCCTTTGTAGCAGACAGATTTTCACAACACATTTTGCCTCCAGAAAGTAGCGGACACACTATTCAGCATTTCTATTTCAAAAACAACAAACTCTCGTTCAAATTAAGTCAACTCCGCCCTTTGCACATTAGCTAAAGCTCCGTAGTGTTACACACGCATTGCTATATACATCCGCGCACAGAGAGCAGATAAACTTCCTTCATATTGTGGGTGCCACACACAATATTAATAGTATACATAATGTGCCAAGCTGCACACTTCATGGTATTTTACTTCCATTGCATTGACAAACATTTTTTATCGCATACACACTTTTTATCTTTGCTCTGTGTTTTTATTGACACATCTGTTGTATAACAAAAAAACTCATTTCAAGACATTTAGAGGTAAAACTACGGCATAGATAGGAGAGACTCCGAAAAGAGGACAAAAACTGAAATCCAACAGTGTCCTCACTTCGCAGTTTTTACTGTATTATATTATAGATTTTACGAACATTCCTTGTATGAATATACATGATAAAATGCAATATAATATAGGTTCCATTATAGGACGTGAATGGGGCATCATGGCAATTTTCATATTGCTACTTCCTGTGGTACTTGGAGGAATTATCCTTGTGGTATGGCGATGGAGGAAGCGTCATAGAAAAAACCCCAATCATGACAATAATGCAAAAAGGGAGGAACAACACAAAAAATCACCTGTAACAACACTACCAGTTGAAGAGTCAGAAAGGGAACCACAGAGACTTTGGCACCCCATTGGTTTGTATAATAGTGTTTTACATTAATTGCGAGCGTAGCGAGCCTACTCATACGTGGGCCAAGGCAGATTTTCTGGTTTATATAATATGCCTTCAACCGACTGACCGACCTCCCATATTGCGCATGCTCTGCGTAAATCGTGGGCATTTATTTTTCTAAACCGTGCACACCCTAGGAACTATGAATATCATCAGTACTGAGTTTTGCATTCCAACGCTTTTTCGCGAGTCAACAATGCTCTACATTTTCCTACGTAGTTTTAGAATATAATACATAATTGCCATGGTTTAATAATGTGAATTCCTCCATAGAGGTCTTACACATACACTCAACGTGCCTATAGTAGCGTCGTGTGTGTAGGTGGAAAAAAGAACCTGGTTGTACGCAATGTTGTTGTATGTGTGTAGTTACTCATTATTCCAATGATCTCGATACTCTGTACAATATTCCATGCTTTTCAATGTCATGAGTGGGAATCTGAATATATAGCTCTGTAATTTTACCAAATATTCACACAAAATGGAGATCCACAACAGTTACCTCGCCAAGGTGGCATACAAGGGGCCGCGAGCATAGTGTGTACTGAAATGGTACAACACTCATGTCATTATTCGAGTTTAAGACATGGAAGGATGGTGGTTGTTAGGGATGCAGCTGGTTGCGTGTTTCACCCTGGCTTGTGTGATGTCACACATGAAGTTTACCTTAAAGTATTATTATTATTATGTGAGTATTAGCATCGTAATTATTATAATATGATTGTTTTGACACAAACAGAAAATGATGATGGTGATCTTGAACTTGGAAAGGCACGGAGACGAATGGGATATGTAAGTGACAATGTCTTGCCATTGACCAGTATGTGAATGGATATTTTATATCAAAGGTCGCAAATCAGAGAGGTATGGAGTTGGGTGATTTGGTCTCTTCCTGCTCAAGATGGTTGTACTACTTGGATGACGGAAATAAAGAAAACAAAGAGGAGGCTGCAAAGAATGAAATAGCGACAAAAACCCTTCCTACTGATGTAGAAAGCAAAGATGCTGAAAGTTATGATCCTAAGCATGTGGAAGAGACTATAGAAGGTGTTGAGCAACCATCACTATACCAGCAGCCTATTCCTGTGGCTGATGGTAAAAACTAAAAACTTAAAACTATAGCCGTGACTGTTTTTACGGCGTGTGTATGTTAAAATGTGTAATAATGTGGGCTAAAGTTGACTCCAGAGTAGCTGGATTCTGTTTATATCTTACATAGCTGTGCAATTGCCTTCCATTGCTTCATCACATTGATACATTTTATAATTATTATTATTGTCATAATTGTGACTGAGAGTCTAATGTATATTTATTTCCATGTGGCTTCAAACATACCATTTTGTTTGCATTGGCTAATAAGGAGGTTATTTTTCAAAAAAAAATTTATGTGCAGGGGTGCCCAAATAGACACACTGAGGGATGTATAGCAGTTTTATAAGGGATTCTATGAATGCTACATAGTATACTTTTTTAGTTTACATTGTACAGTGGTTTATAAAAATACTAGAAGAATGTATAACGTTGTTGATAATAACCCTGCATACTTACACACTCAACAGCAATGATTCAAGTAAATGAAGAATTCTCCAAATTTAAGAATGTGGCACATGGGGATTGCTCAAAAAGCAGACAAGACAAGATAGGGATTGTATTGGGATCACACATCCAGATCACACACCCCCAATATCATCTCATTATTTTATCCAAGATGGCATATTTAATCCTATGAGTCGATATAGAGGGTGTGTGATCTGGATGTGGAAGTTTCATGTGGTCTACCTTTGGACTAAGTTTGGTTGTCAGGGACCCTTCCATGAGCATGTTAGTAATAAATTTTATTAATGTTTGATTGGTTGCCATGGTAACAGAGTGCCGTTATAGCTAAAGTGGAGAAAGTTCATGTGGTCTACCTTTGGACTAAGTTTGGTTGTCAGGGACCCTACTGTTGGCAAGTTATTAATAAAAACATTTTAACTAGTGTTTGTTGCCTGAGGCTGTTTGTTTTTGTTTACAAACTTGTATGTTTCTATTTTCAATATTATATTAGTTGAAGTTGTATGGAAGGTTTCATCACAATCCCACCTAAAGTATGTGAGGTAGAGGAGTGTACACATCTCCCTATTATAATGTATTGCCAGAGGCTTTTGTTGTTGTTTACATGTAAAAAAATATATTTTCCGAAAATTTTAATATGACGTTGCACAGGAGGTTATCGAAACCAACTTGTGTAAAAACTTTCAAGACTTAATTACTTTCGGTTTTTGAGTTACGGATGTTTAATTAGAAGAAGATGAAAAACTTTTGTCCTATGTGTAATACATTAGCTCCCTTAGCAGAACCATGCCAATCCCTATATACAAAGGCACTCTTATGCCCTTGTGATACCTGCATTTTACTTATATATATACAACTCTATAATTATTTACTTCATGGTATGTATAGGACACATGTGCACTCTGTAGTAAACACATAGTTTTTGTTTGCAGAGCCACACTACATATCTTGAACAAAAGGTATGGTTTTATATAAAAGAGGAAGTGCATATTATCCTGTGTGCACTGTATGTATATATGTGCTTTTGGGTGTGTGGTTGTGGGGTGTTCTTGTTCTTTCTCTCTTTCTCATGTTCCTTTTAGCTGGTATGCTAAACAAGATAATGTCATACTCTGCCCAAAGCATGATGTATGTGAATTCGATTTTAGCTGGTGAATCGCATGGAGAAAGCACCTCAGTGATTGACAATGTTAAAAATAAATTTTTCCATAAACAAAACAGAATCCATTTCAATCCTATTTTCCTATTTATAGTATGATTCGCTTAGCTGTTAACTTTACATTATATGAAGTGTACAGAGTTGTCAGTAATTCAGTGAACTTGAATTGGTTGAGGAGGGAGACAAGGGTGGTCCATAGGTTGTCTGTGTCTGATACACACTATCCTCTCACACTGAGGACATGTGTAGGGTACTAGGTCTTTCCTCTTGCACCCCTTGTGTGTACACCAAGTCCTGCTTTTCAATTTGGAGGAGGAGGAGTTTGGCGTGAGCTCCATGACTACATGGTCTCTACAACCACTGGCAATGTGTCTCTCCACCTGAGACTCTACAGTTTCTCCTCGACCTCTGGATACTCTCACTGGCTGACCACACAGTGGACACTCTGGAACCACAGCCTGATAACCAATGAAACACACATACCTAGCTATATACGCTGATCATAAACACATTAGCTATAATACACACAAAACATAACATTGCAGGAGGTCCATTACATGTTCATGGCCACATACACTTAATCTTGTATTCATTTGTGAGAAGACATTTCATTGTGGGTTTAGGTTTGTACTATGGTAATGGTCTTATTGGGCACTAATCTGTGGGGTTTCTTATAGTATAGTTAATTATTGTGGTTTGGGAGTGTAATTAAAGTTGGCTCAAGTGAGGAGTTGGCACTCAACCCTTATGGACTCGTGCTTTCACTGAGTAGCATGTGTTCACAATTGTTATCTTGTCATGTCATTGGAGGTTTGGGTAATTTCTCCTATGGTATATATATAATAGCTACAGGAACATATGCATAATTTCAGTATATATTGTATAATAGGTAATATATTAGGTATAATAGCTATTACTAATTCATATAACAGCAATCTACAACTTACATTTCCAATGTCTGAATTGGGGCAGTTGTGATCTTTCTCCTGACGATGATCCAGACTGAGAGAAGTATTGAATATTAAACACTAAGATCCATCTTTGTCAATCTAACTACACTACACACTGCTATATAGCAACAGCTCTCTTACCAGAAGATTTGCTGACATTTCTGGCACTGAAATGGAAGGAAGTCGAGTCTGTTGCACGACCTCATTGAGCAGTGTTGTCCGAGACTCATCAGATCTACATCTTGAGAATTCGCCATCTCTCCGAGAGAAGATATGTCAATTATTATGCTTAGACGCTTTATCTAAGGTATAAGTATAAATCGTCGCTCTATATGCTAGTCGGCTTGCTATATTGTTGTCGCGTTCTTATATTATTATAGTGCAACCAGACTTGAAGTCAATGTATACACGTAGCTATGTTACTATTTTGGGAATGAATGACCGGAAATGATTCAAAACATCGCGAACATTCGCTTATATACTTACACGCATGCGCAGTCGCTCATATACTTAGACGCATGCGCATTCTTACACATTACATACGCACGCGCCGTATAATCAGCTTTTGGTTTGCACGATGTAATGTGCGCATGTGTACAATAGCTTTATGAGGTAAGATTCATAATGTCGTATATAGGGATTTACAACATTTTGCTATTGCCTGCATTAGGCATGACATGATGTGTTGAGTTGCGGATGGTTTATTTAACAATTGGAAATGTTTGGTGTGTTTCCACATTAACATCTGCAAACCAAGCAACAGTCGGGATGTAACCTATGGTGCAGTATAGTACCATCACTGCATCCCATCTATGTAGCCACACTTTATAATATATTATATATCAGTGTGTGTTTGCATTGTTTCAGTACAAAAATATTTGTACATCTATAGTAGCTGATATTATGTTTACATTTTGTTATATAAACCATCAGCAATGTATCATAAACACTATCAATGCACAACTGGTTAAATTTGTCTGCTATGTATTTACAACAGTATATATAACAAAAAACTAACTGTGAACTGTTAGACTAACATAATTATGATTTCTATATAGAATATCACTACCTCACAGGAGACCTGGGTAAGAGGCTAGAACGGCACTAGTTCATACTGAGCATCTGCCAAGGTAGGAGGTACTGGACTGGTTGACACCTGCTTTCTAGGTCTTAGAACTGCCCCATAGGCTGGGTTATCTTCCACTGCTAGATCTTTCTTAGTATTTCTCTGTCTGAGGTGGAGGATTATGTGAGCATTACTGGTAGAGGCATACAGTAGGTCCTTTCACTCACATTCTGTATATAATAAGACCAGTGGTGATCGAAACAGCAAATATTATTGCACCACACAGTAGGACAATGAATCCAAGTATTATAATAGCTCCTAAGGATGCTGAAAAAAAGAACATGATACACAGGTTTTGCATTATTTATACCATTAAAGTCAGACTTTAAGGTAGATACAGTTACAGAAGACAGTCTCCCAGGTCCTGCTATTGTATATGCTCTCACAGAGAAGTTGTACATTTGATTCTCCTTTAGGTCATTGGATGTGGTATAACTAGTGTTCAGGTCAGTGGTATGAGTCTGAACCTCATTAGAGCCATCTTCTCTATAGGATACCTCATATGATATCAGTACTCCATTTGACACCAGTGGTTTAGTCCATGTGATGGTCACTTGTGTGAGAGATGGAAGAGCCATCAAATTCATTACTGGACCAGCGACTGTTAGTGAATGAATGAGAATAATACCAATGAAATAATAACATTATAGTTACTTACTATTTTCATTTGTTTGAATTTGAATGGGGTCACTGTATGGTCCTACATCACCCTTGTTATTCACTGTAGCTATTTGAATGGAGTAGTTGGTATATGGAGACAGCCCAACCAGTCTAATCTCAATCTCTGTTCCACTCAATTCTCTAGTATAATCAACAATATGTACCTCTCCACTAGCTACTACTGTGTATTGTACTCTGTATGTCACCAGAGTAAAAAGATCATTGCCACCATTACTACCACTATCCCTACAGGATCTCAGGATATCATATTGAACCACTACACTAGTGGAATTCAATTCAACAATTCTGATATTCAGAACATGTGATGAAGTACCTACAGTGTTAGATAGAAAGGATAGAGTCTTGCGTGTTAAACTCACAATGCACAATTAATGCTTTGTATAATAGGCAAGGCTTTGTAGGGGCTAGGATCATGTACAAGGCTATGATAGGGGAATTTGTTCATCTTTTACCTCTCTTTCTGCCCACGGCAAAAAGAACTAAACAAGATACTGGTTTAAGGAAATTATAACAGTAATTAAGTGAGGCTATAATTCCTATATATGAGTTATGATTTTTTCACCAGAGATATCTAGAGCATCTACTATACCAAGTTCATATCTCCTGGTAATAGATGTATTAGAAAGATGTTCAGAGGTAGCCTCCACTGAGAAATTGTATGTGTGGCAGTTGGTGAGATCTGAAACCACAAAGGTAGTGGAGGATGCCGGTAAACTCTCATTCCTCTCAGATATTCCATCACTGTAGTGTACTACATAGCCAGTCACT
>JAODVQ020484266.1:0-10227 GCA_025400075.2 Phenganax stokvisi
GCGCTGGACGGTTGAGACCGTGGCCGAGGACTCAGAGAAATGTTTTTTATCCTTGCACGTTATGTAAGATTTGCAGTGATCCCTTGTGAGTTTCTGCTTTCTCCTCAGCGATATGTCCTCATAACGCAATCATTCGCGTCCCCTGGCACCCTCATCAGCGTTGCAAAGGCTGATTACCGCTCGAAGACGACGGAGTAGCCGACTCAGCATTTTCGCTGATTCCGCGTAATTACGCGCATGCGCACATCACAGAAATGTCTCCGTTGTACGCGTGCGTGCGGGCTGAAATTTAGTGTGATGATTTGGATATGATCAACCTCCAGATATCTGCAATAAACTCGATTTTGGCAAAATGTGACTTATCCCCTTTTTCCACTGACCCCTTTAATTGATCAGTTGGTTTTACATCAGGAGGTATTTTTGAAAAATAGGTGTCTAGAATACGAACATGGGAAATAGATGATGAAGAAGTGTCAAGAATTGTAACTATCTTGCCTTGGCTCTTATCATTAATCCCTCCTGAATGGTATCTATCTGGATTGTTCATTCGAACTAGTTGTCCAAAGCGAAGCTCGATCTGCTCTTTTAAACCTCTCAAGGCAAACGATTTTCCAATATAAAAAACACTGCATTTAGTAACGAATGTGGAAGAGACATTCCTAAGATACCCAAAGACCACAGTTTCTTTTCCATGTCAACAGTGATAATATCAGCAGATCGTCTCTCCATACCAATACCACAAGAACGAAGCATACGTAATTGTCTATCCAAGGCATTATGAAGCTTTGGGTAGTGGCATTCTCGCTCAACTTTGTTCATAAAACTGGGAACCGCTGCTCCTTGATTTGCCTTTTGAACTCGAAATAGAGCTGCTAGGAAATTCTGAATAGTTAACGGCGGGTAAAACTCGCCATCCCCACGCCTCACCTCTAGAACGAAAAGCGCTAGCCAGTCTTCTATTAAATGCGGTGGGTAGGTTGCCTCCAACAAATCTGCGGGACAACTCGAGGCACACTCATCCCTTTGACTAGAGATCCACAATTTAAATACTCCCAATGCCCATTTATTGCACTGGCATGTACGTTTCGGGACTAACAGTTGAGTTTGTTCTTGTGCATCCTCCCTCGTAAGCGGTTTAGCAAATCTACACCCAGGGCAAAGCTGAGTTGGTGCTAATGGTTTCCTCGCATACCTCTGAGGGGTCCGAGGGGTAGAAGACGACTTCGTAGAACACAGTGGCGAAGGAGTGAGTGGTGGAGTTAGAGGAAGTGCCTTACTAGTCGTCTTAGGGGTCGCCGTCCCACGTTTCGATTCCCATGGGCGCCAAATCCCCAAGTTTTCCTTGTCGATCTAGCTCTCCACAACAGCCTCTCGTGGTCCACCGACGTTACACACGTGTGTGATGTCCACACGCCAAAAATCACGTGACAACATGCTTCCTTACTCTGATTGGTCAGTATTGGCATGTGTGTGGATGGGGCGCGGCTGGTGTTTAACCAACACGCATTCCTCGCCATTGTACTGGGTGTTGCCTCGGATACATGTGCCAAGTAGGTTTGATCATGTCTCCGTATGTCTCCGTCACACTTCAGGAATGCAATTATGCAATGTGCATGTGTGCACCTCTTGCCACGCCCAGCTAGATAAGATATGTGCGTGCGTTCAATCGACACTGTGCGAGCTCAGCTGCTTTTCGCCCGACGCCGTGCGTGTTTAGACAAGGAGCTGTGCAAATCACTCAAATGATAACTCTGTTAGTGCGTTGCCATGTCACTAAAGTGTATATCGCACGGTCATAGCTATGAACTTCAAGTGCGCGCGATCCAGTAGTGGAACGAATTTCGCCTGAAAATAAACTAGACATCGGCGTTTGGCACATGCATATCTTACTGTGTAGTTCGCTGTTAGTAACAGTGTAATTTTACCGTGCGAGACTCCACCCTACGCATGCTTATCCTTAGTAATGACGGTAGGCAGTCTGGAGAGGTGCTCGAATGGCTGGCTGTATAGCTGCTCTCGACTTCGGCCTAAAATACCGAAGGTTTGGGCTTGTAGTGCCTGTTGGTGTATCAGTGTGGTGTTCCTTTTCGTCCATGCTTCCCTAGCCTGTCCTATCTCCCGTTTTTCTCCAACAATGACATCCAACTGACTAAACGTTTGAGAATATGACGGTGGGAGCGGGATACTAGCGGGGTTGTTGTTGTGTTGCGTGTCATATCCGTGACCATTTTCTTGTTTTTCTCTTACAATGACGTCCGACTTGCGAGAAAGAAGTTTGAGATGGCGATGGGAGCGTGCACTAGAGGAGGCTGGAGACTGTGTGTGTGTTAATGTGTTCTACGTCATCTCCAAGGCCGTTCTCTCGTTTTTCTCCTACATGACATCAGACAGGCTTGACGTTTGAGATGGCGCAGTGAAACGGACACCTGGGGTGGTCACAGACTTGTTTGTTGTTTTGTATACTGTTTGTTCTTTTGTATTGTGCCATTTGGGTTTAACTATGAACTTTGAGTGCACGGCAGGTGAGAGGTAATAGAGAGTACTGGGATTAATGCAGTTCACTAGTGGCTGACGCCACCGCTGATTAATACAGTATCATAGGAGATGGGGAGGCATCTGATGGGGGGATAGACTGGCGGGACCATTGTGGCTTTTGATCCCATGTTTTAGATTCATCTCTTTTAGTTAATGTGAAGAAAAAGTTGATAAAATAATTACCCTACCTGAAGGGCGTAGGTTTCTGCACAAGATATCGTCTGCTTTAAGTGGTTTTACAGTTGATATATTTAAAAACTGGACATTGATATATTGTTTAATTGTATTGGGCACACTATGATTGTTGGTATGTGTTTGCTCAAGCTTGTATGCTTCTGTGTTCTCGTGCTATATCAAAACAAATTTTAGAAATGAACAGGCTATTTCTATGTTTCTGTAAAACATTTTAGCAATTATACGGTCAGGAATCTTGTACTCCTAACCTACATTTGCATCGCCATTTACAAGAGTGTCTATTTGACTATGTACTAGATTCTGCTTTTTGGCTATTTGCATGGGAACGAATCAGTGGTGTGTTAGGGTATGTATCTACAAATCACCATGAACTAATGATGAAGTTTATTCATAGCCAGCAAGCTCTAAGAGTAATTAACACTTGTGATTCTGATAGGATTGAGCAGGTGATTTTACCATTCAATATGTCCAAATGTTCAAATAAGCATGATGACTTACCTGATCTTCCAATTCTTAGTAAATTTACTCACATATTGAGTCACTTAATGAGAAGTGTTGCCCAATTCCCAGCATAAAAGGGTTCCTTATCATCGAACGATGAAATTGACCCAACTCTTAAGCAACATTTTGATGAGACATATGAACGTACTCCTGTGTTATTCCTCAGAAATGAAATATAATGGTGAAGTATTATGGCACTCATCAATCACTTTATTCTAGCTCATCACTTGTGATGCAAAGCAAGATCACACATCCCCTCCCACTTGTACTAGTAACAATGATCCAAACGATGGAAGTGAGAAAATAAAGTTTCAGTTGGTTGAGTCCACATAAATGAAAATCTTGTTATCCTCCCCCCATTGAAGTTTGGCGTACACCACAATCGGACAATCTTCATTTATTCCGGTTAATAAAATTATTTGCAGATGTGCTCAGGTTACTGATTATGTTAAATTTAGTAATACACTTCAAGAACCTGTAATGATTATGGTACCCCTTAATAACTTCTCGGGATTTTCTCAAGGTGTTTTCACACATGCACAAATTCCCGTCGTTCTAAGAGCACTCACTCTGCGGACGACATTAACGTTTGCCCGATCTCTGGATGTCTCTTACAGGAGACATCTCATCACTTTTAGTGAGCCATACACTTTTGTTGAAATTTGTACACTAACTTACTTATGCCATTTTAGGATTGTTATAAAGATACTTGGATGCCGCAAATGAGTACTCTGCGATTTGAGATGCCCATCTTTGCACTCTTGCTTACAATTACATCTAACTCCTAACCATATTATATATATATAACACTGGTGTTGCAGAGGGCCCAACGACTACAGGAACAAACTCTGACTCCTCCACGCACTCCAGCTGTATGTTACTTGTCAACACAAAAGGTACGTGTGTAAGTGCTTGTAGGAAGATGTGTGTCTGTGCCATCTATGCGGTCTTGTAGGCAGAGAATGTATGTGTGTGTCTCTCTCTTACCTGTGTGGTCTTATAAGTGGAGACTGTGTGTTTAATTAAAGCTAAAATGTATTGCACAAATTAGACATGAACGTCAATTGTTAGCGAAAGAGCAAGTTGCTTTGAGTGAGGAGGCATGTATGGAAATAATAATATCAGCGCCGATTATGTGACATCACCGTTACTGCTAGACTCTGTTGTCACTCTAGTCGAAGAGGGAAAAAATTGTAAATGTACTTCTGATCCTGTTCTCACAAGAGAGAGCAAAGATCAGCTTCCTAAAGCATTAGAAATTGCTAAGCAGTATCAGGACATTGCGGAACAAAGTCAAGCAGAGAAACGAAACCTAAAGAGGGACAAATTGGAACTGTGAGAGACTCTTAAAGAAATAAACTTGTGGAGGCCGTTGATGGAGTCTTGTTGGCCTTCTTTGTGGTAGCACAGGCCTGCAAGTGGTTTTCCGCAAATTCACTAGCTCTCCATCACCGCTATCTTCACCTCGGGAGGAAGCACACATAAAAATTTCTCCCTTACCAAGAAATCCAATAGTTCCCTTGTGGGTTGTACCCCTAGTCCATCGAGTGGCCAGGTCTTGCAGTCTAGTCATTGGTTCTCTGGGAGACTCCTCTTCCTTCGGCTTGAGGTTACAGAATTGCTGATAGTACGTCTCTTCATCGATGTTATATTATCTGAGAATGGCATTTCTTACTGCATCATACTTTTTGGCATCATAGGGGCCAAGTGCCGCATATGCTTGCTGAGCTTTTCCAGTAAGCTGTGGTGCTAGTTTGAAGGGCCACCGTTCTCGTGTTACCTCACTGACCTCCATTATTCGTTCCAATGTGGTTAGGTATGCCTCCATATCATCCTTCTCTACTAGGCGTGTGAGCTTTATGCTCTCAGCACTGCTAGTTCGTGATATTGCTTCTAAAATATTATCTAAATTGAGCACACTGAGCTAGCCTTGGTAGCTATCTTTTATACCATACAAAGAGGAAACAATAGTGGCAATGATGTAAAGGTAGTGTCACATGAGTGATGTAGAAAGATATGCAATAAGAAGTAAAAGAGAAGATTGGTGGGTCAAATAACTGCCCATAGCAACAGTTACAATAACTGTAGGTAAGAGGGATGTGGGTGACTATGACAATTACAAATATGGCAAACCCAACTGGTGACCAATAAGGTAATGATAGCTAAATTAGTCTCTAAAATAGTTAGTAAGGAAAAGGTGAGTAAAGGTGAAAGTTGTGGTGAGAAGGACCTAAGAGGGGTCGGAAAATTAGGGTCAGTGATGTGAGGTCCTTCACACTTATTATGCAGGATAGCAACGAAATCACAATATATATGATCCCACAAATTATATATTTATTTAGATTGCAGCAAATTCAAATGGACCAAAATTGCGTATAGCGTGTCAAATCAATCTCGTATTTCCAAGTACGTGATATTTGTCTCCACGGAGACGAGGGCCCTTGACTGCACATGTGCAAATTGAAATTTCCAAGAAGACGGAGCCGTTTGCAATGTTTTTCTCGGAGAGATGGAGAGCGCGACGTGTTTAGATCTCTTAGATTCAGGTAGCTAGCTGAGCTTGTCATGGAGAAGTGGAAGCAGTTCAAGGAGGCCTGGACCAACAAGTCGCTGGCCACGGGACTTAACACTAAAGGGATGTCCAAGTAGCCACATTCGTGACCATGATCAGAAAAGCACGTGAGGTATTCTGAAATGTACAGGTTGGGTGAACAAGGACAACAAAGCCAAGATTAAACCAGTCGTTGATACATTTGAAGCATATTGTCCACCCTAAAAGAATATCATGTTCGAGAGGTACCAGTTCAACAAGTGTACGCAAGAGCCGGGAGAAACACATGGCCTGCAGAGGCCTGCAATTTCGACACAATCACACCCAGTGAAATACCCTGCTATCAACTCATAATTGCAATTCGCGACACCCAGACAAGAGAGTGGTTGCTACGCGAGAGCGACCTAACTCTAAAGAGAACAGACGAAATGTGCCACACAGCAGAAAGCATGGCAATACAGCTGAAAGTTCTTGAGGAGGAGAACATGGGGGTGGGGGTCAGGAGGCGGGGGTCAATGCGGTAAGTGGAAATAAATACTTCAGAGAAAAGCAATAGCAAAAGATAGGGACCTCTGCCAAGCAATGTCAGAAGTGTGGAAACACACATGACTTCAAGTGTCGAGAGGCCTGTCCAGCATTTGGTAAAACCTGTTTCAAGTGCCAGAAACAGAACCATTTCGCTGCAAAGTGCCGGAGTCGGCCAAACCCTAGGGTGAACCCACTGAATACGTCGCCAGAAATCAAAGATGATGGATGAGGTGTGTGATGTATTGGTGTAATTGAGTCATTGTTAGTCATAATGTACGCATGCGTAGTAATTTCATATTAGTATATAAGGCCTTCATTTTATCATTTTGTTTTGTATGGCTAATTTTTATGACTATCTATTATTGCTAAGAAATGCAACAACTGGCGACAAGGAGGACTACTACTCTTGCTCACGTGCACACGTTCAATGTCCAGACTGACGACTGGAAGCTATACACCCAGCGACTAAGCCAGTACTTCGTGGCAAATGATGTTGCCGAGGATAAGAAGAAGGTCACGATCCTTTTGACCGTGATGGGGAGTAAGGCATACGAACTGCTACATAGCCTACTTGCCCGGGTGGTACCGTCTACCAAGAAGTACGACGAACTGGTCACTGTCATGGGAAACCACCTAAAGCCAAAACTACTCGTAATCGCAGAACGATTCAAATTCCACCATAGAAACCAGCGCGACGGGAAGATGTGGCGACGTATGTGGCTTAGCTGCGGCGACTCTCCCAGATCTGTGAGTTCGGTGATTATTTAGACGAGGCACTAAGAGATCAACTCGTATGCTGGCTCAAAAGCAAAGCGATACAGCAAAGGCTACTTTCGAAAGCCTGTGATATAGCAATCGGTGAAGAGACTGCTTACCACCGTGCCAGCGAGCTACAAGCGTCTGGAAAAACACCTGCATCCCAGGGAGGGGACATACAGAGGGTGGATTGTGGGCAGCCCCAAGACAATAACAGTTGTCATAGGTGTGGAAAAGCAGGCCATCCCCCTGACTGCTGCTACTACAAACATCTCAAATGTAGACAATGTGGAAAGAAGGGACACATAGCTAAGGTGTGCCGCTCAAAGGGGGGAGCCCAGGGATCACAACAACAGCAATCACAGCGACAACACCAACAAAAGAATAAACAAGGTGGAGGAAAGCAAACTGGATATATAGACATTGATACTGAAGCGAACTCTGATACTGAACAACCCATAAATTCTCTATTCGCAATTTCAGGACCTCGACACTCTCCTATCAGTTTGGAAAACTGAAAGAGAGACTAGCATCATCTGAGGTGTTAGTTCACTATGATCCGACTCTGCCACTGAAACTTGATTGCGACGCATCAGCCTATGGTGTGGGTGCTGTTCTATCTCACACATTTCCCAGTGGAGAAGAGAGGCCGATTGCCTACGCTTCCCGTACTCTCACGTCAACTGAAAGAGGGTACGCGTAAGTTGAAAAGGAGGCGCTGTCCCTGATATTTGGGGTGAAGAAGTATCATCAGTACCTGTATGGTCGGAAATTTGTCCTAGTTACTGACCACAAGCCTCTTCTCACTATTCTAGGACCAAAGAAACAGTTGTCAACGCTAGCAGCTGCAAGACTACAGCGTTGGGCGCTCCTACTGACGGCCTACCAATACGACATACTCAATTTCGATCTACCGATAAATACTTGAACATCGACGGATTTTCACGTCTACCAGTACCACCGCCACAGATCAAGCAAGATATAGCTCCAGCATCCGTTTTCAACCTCACTCAGATAGGTTACTTACCTGTCACTGCTGACATGCTGAAGAAAACCACTACAGAAGATCCGCTACTCGCACGAGTCCTAATGTATGTGCAGAGAGGTTGGCCAGCTAGTGTTAAGCCGGAGTTAAAACCCTTCTTTATGAAACGGATGGAATTCTCCGTAGAAGCCGGTTGCCTTCTCTGGGGCATGAGAGTGATAGTGCCAAAAGCATGTCAGAAAGCAGTGCTTGAAGAGCTACACACTAGTCATCCTGGAATTGTCTCTATGAAAAGCCTCGCCAGGATTCACGTGTAGTGGTATGGTATCAACAAGGATATCAAACAACTCGTCCGATCGTGTTCAACATGCCAGAGCGTCCGAAACGCACCACCGACAACTTACCTTCATCCGTGGACCTGGCCGGACGGTCCATGGAAGAGGGTACATATCGATTTTGCCGTACTGTTTGAAGGCAGTATGCACTTTTTACTAGTGGATGCCTACTCAAAATGATTGGAGGTAGTGCCAATGTCGTCAACAACAACCAAGAAAACGTTGGAGGTGCTGAGAAGTATGTGTGCCAGGTACGGATTACCTGAGCAAATTGTATCCGATAACAGACCTCAATTCTCGTCAAACGAGTTTGCTACATTTGCAAAGAAAAATGGCATAAAACATATCTGGACTGCTCCGTACCATCCTGCCTCAAATGGAGAAGCTGAACAGTTCGTGCAAACTTTTAAACACTCCCTACAAGCAAGTAGAGACGATAATGGAACAGTCAATGAGAAACTGTTCAAATATCTGTTGAGATACCGGGACACACCACACAATACTACAGGTGTGTCTCCTGCAGAGTTATTTATGAAACGTCCATTGAAGACAAGACTAGACTTGCTCAGACCTCAACTACAAACCAGGGTCCGAGACAAACAAGCTCAGCAGAAACAACATCATGACAACTACAGTCGTGATCGGGAGTTCGATGTGGGTGAGTCTATACTGGCATGAAATCTGAGAGAGGGTCCAAAATGGGTACCAGGAACCATCATTGAGAGGACAGGTCCTGTGTCATACAGAGTACAAGTTCAAGGTCAGGTGTGGAGACGACATACAGACCAGCTCCATAGTGGTCCAACAGAGCCCACTGATGAAATGGTGTCACAGGATTCTACATCTCCTGTAGCCCCAGCTTCACCTATCCCTACACCTAAAGAAACTGGAGCCAGACCACAACCTGATTCACCTGTCCTAGATAACTCATCTGTTGATAATGAACTGTCAACCAAATTATCTACATCGTCTCATCGAACCGAAACTTCGACTACTGCTAAGAAATATTCAACTCGACAATGCGGTCCGCCTATAAGATTTGAACAAGAGTTTCAAAACTAGTGACAGGGAATGTGATGTGTTGGTGTAATTGAGTCATTGTTAGTCATAATGTACGCATGCGTAGTAATTTCATATTAGTATATAAGGCCTTCATTTTATCATTTTGTACTTTCTTCGTACGGCTATTTTTATGACTATCTATTATTGCTAAGAAACGCAACAAGGTGTTTGAAACACACGCAATGGGCACCTTTGACGATTCCCAGCTGGTAATACTACAAAGAGTATGTGGTAAACACATTAGATTTCAGGTAGATACTGGAGACCAGTGTAATGTGTTACCACTGGAACTCTACAAGAGAGCCACTCAGGGAGCTTACTAACGTGACACCAGCATGACTGAACTTCACTGCATACAAAGGAGCAAAACTACCAGTGGTGGGCACTGTCTTACTGCGAGCGTGTAGAGGGTTATTTCACTGTCAATTAGACTGCAAGCTGGTAAACAAGCAGGTTATTTGTCCACTCCTTGGCAGGAAAGCATGTGCCGGGATGAAGATCATTTATTACCTGCATGATGACCAGCTATATCAGCCCAAGCTGAACAGTCATGAAGTGTCGTATCCATGGTGAAGGAATTGGTGAAGGAATAGACTACCCTCATGATGGAATAACGTACTTCGAAGTAACCTGCTGTGTTTGGGAGTGGAGTAGGTCGGCTCAATGGGCAGTACCATGAATCAATGCGATGAAGCAAGGCAAAGCAAATGCACATATAACAAATCAAAAACATCCAGAACAGCTTCTTTTTCTAAAGGAAAAATCAACTGCTCTGGATG
>JAODVQ020484372.1:0-10227 GCA_025400075.2 Phenganax stokvisi
TTTGCCCCACTCATCACAATACTGCAAAGTTTCGAAGAAACTTTGCACTAAAAACAAGAAAACAGAAAAAAAGAGAAAGTAAAAAGAGAAGAAAAGAAAACAAGAGACCTCAAGGAGAGTGTACAGTTTCCGAGTCCTCGAACACCGTACGGTATCGGATTCGCATAGTCACGACATTAAATTAAGCAGTTTCGTGGCGAGGTTAGCTCATGAATTTATGATAACGTTGCACAACTTGATAGCAACTAATCAAGGAAAAAGTTGATCAAAAAAATATTATCGCAAAGTGCCTAAATTCGATGCCGTGACCGTGTGAATCTGGTAGGGCTGACATCTTTAAAGCATTTTACCCGCCGAAGTCTGTTAAATGATCCCGGCTGTGAGTCTATGTCTCTACTATATACTTATACACCACTACAGCATACTCCACTACACTGACATAACCATGCACCAGTAGCAAGTTCGATTATAGATTGCAAGGGCGTCATAGCAAGTTATGTTTTTGAGTTGTCTACTTTCGAATAGTTCGAATATTTTGAACAAACAAACAAACAAACTATAGAGTATAGGCGTATTGTTGTGGCTGTTACTGTTTTACAGCGCATACATTAAGCAGTATAGAGACTATATTAAAGTTATGCGCACTATCCACACTTGCTAGTGCAGTTGTACAAAACAGATTATTCTCATCAATCTAGCTGCAAATCGTTCTGCGTTGTTTATAATTTTATGGGGTAGCTACATGATGCCGTAACAAATGCATCAGGATCAAGCATTGCCAAGAATCTGCGATTTTGAACGGCAAGGTACCACAATTTTATAGTCCTTTGGTATGAAAGACTCAATATACTACCATTAAGATGTAAATGTAAACTTTCCGATGATTGTTTATGCTCTTTATTCATATATACGAAGAAAGTGTGTACAGACTACACTACTTCCGAAAAAATTCATCGCCGACTATCTAGCATTTACTTGGCTTTAGCTGCACACTGTCAAATCGCTGACTTAGGGCCTGTTTACATGGAGGCAAGTTACTTGGATAACCAAGCAACTTGCTTTGCATGCCGGGATGAGCAAGCACTATGTTTACATGAAACCCAGGAACCCAGCATATACTCCAATCAGACTCCAATATAGGGCACAGCGCCTTCACGTTGTAGGAAATAATGAGTTAATAACGACGGGTGTATGGGAACTGATGAAAATTCTCCTGGCCTAGCTGGGTTTCTCCATCGAGAAGTGTTTACTTTGCTCAACCAAGTTACTTGCTTTGTCGAGATCTTGGCAGAACAAGCCGGGTAAACTACTTATAAATGATATAGAATAGCCGGGATCATGGTCGAGCCGAGTAAATCGTCTAGCCGGGTAACTTAATTGCTTCTATGTAAACAGGTCCTTAGCCCGAAATGTCCAGCCTGTATATGATTTGGGACAATCAAAGCACGTCTAAATCGCCGCCCGATTGTCTGAAATTCAGTGCTGATAATCTTTAGTTGCGAATTTCCGCTTTGTTCGCGTAATTGCGGACTTGTATCGTTTTGTTTGGTGTATCGTATAAAACAATACTAAGGATGGCAAGAAACGCCAAGACTTCGCAACTTTCACTCGCATGTTTGGTCGTAAATTAACAGATGACTGTATTATTTATGACAATATACTGCATCAATAGCTCAATGCTGCAAAACACAACTACAACTTGTTGCTGATTGCCGATAATTTTCGTTCCATTAAATCGTAATTCGTTTGATACACAAAAAACTCATAACATATTGCAGCTTTATAACAGCAACGCCGCAGGAATAAAGTTTTGATCACGTGCTAGTTGTCTCACTCCTAACACTTCCGCCATTAGAGCTGGCAAAATATTTAATATTTCACCGCGTAGCACGTGCTTGACGGCAATTTCACCGAAAATGGAGGTGCGTGCTGATAGACTTGCTTAAAATTTTAATAGAAATGCACCCGAGAAATACCTGAATACACCCCCCAGAAATGTTAAACAATGACTGACTGTATGACTGACTCTATGACTGATGTGAATTTTCGCCCCTCACCACAACACTGCAAAGTTTCGACGAAACATTGCACTAAAAAGGAAAAGACAGGAAAGAAAACGAAAGAGAAAAGGCAAGGCAAAGTAAAAAAGGAAAAGAAAACGACCGGAAAGGATACATGAGAAAAGGAAGGAAAGGGAAGACTTGACCATTAGTGTTATGCTTTTCTAAAGCTTCCGTGTTTCCAGTTCGACTTATAGTCATACTTCAGAAGCCGGGCTGAAACTATCTAAGCAATCAGATCCTTAGCCGGTTCAACGGCATTAAGTTTGATAGGTGGGCGATCACGGCTTACCTTAGGCGAAATAATAGAGAAATACGATGTACCATCTTTTCGACGATATAAATGGTACATTTGTCCAGGAATTTTCTTGAAGTTACAAGCAGCATGATGAAGTATGGCGTCTTCCTTGGCATCTTCCAGAACTTTCCTGGCCTGCAAACACAATTTCTCAAAATTAAACCACAGAAGAAATAATGGTGGTACTGGTGTTGCCCAAGTTAAAAGCAAAATTGAAATGTTCACGGCATACAAATAATCCGAAGTTAGTCATAAATCATTGAATCATGAAATATTGACGGAGGTCGTTGCCTTTTGAAAGTTTAATCGTTAATCTTTAATAAATTTATTCGAACACGGTAGCCTATTAAGCAAAAGATTTACTCTCTGATTTTCACAGAGCCGTCTAGCTAAAGTATATTTACAAACTAAAACTAGCTATAATTAACACATTAGTTACAAGATCACCCGTTATGGAATACAATGTGGTAGAGTTGCCGGAAAAAATTAAATTCGCCTCTTAAATGCTGATCAAGGTATTTTAACAATGTTTTCAGTTATATTGCTTGATAGTTCATTCTACCCTTGCGCTATAGGAAAAGCTTCTGTTCAGAAAATTAGCGTTCGGTTTAGGTAAAGCTAATTTGGAATCGTTAATACCAACGCAATAATTGTTATTATTATACATTGTAGTAAAAACACGCGTTTTGATTGGCTAATAGCCTACTATTAATTACTATAATCTCGTAACCTGCAGACAATTCAATTATCTGTAGGTTGAGCCGGCGATTGGCAATAGTGCGGATTGTTTTTATGCGAAAACAGTTGAAAATTCAAGACAAGAAATTTAAAAAAAATACATTACGCATCGTTTTTTTCTTGCCGTGTATAATAAAACAATTATTGAATTCGGTTTTTGTGATATGCGGAATTATCAAGGTCAAGGTAAGTGTTATCAGCCTTGCCTACGGCCCGGCTGATAACACTTACCTTGACCTTGATAATTCAGCCTATCACAAAAACCTCATCCAAAAACTGTTCATTACTGCACTTGGCGAAAAAATTCTTGAAGATAGGATGGAAGCCTACCAGTATGAGCTTTGAATGAAATAACAACCTCCCGCTTTTTTGAAATATCCTCGATAGGGGTCCAGGCGAGGGTGTTCAGTATTTCGGCGGAACGAACATCATAAGTTAGTTCAGCAATTACACGCGTTGTTCTCCTTTGTAATTTTGAGAGTTTAGTGAGGACGTGATCCACTTTTCATGACCACCACTATCGTCACAGAGTATACAGAGGTTTAACCTTGCATTGAAAGCGCGTACTCCTGGCTTAGCCTGCTCGCTTAAGAGAGGTCTTTTACCACTGAGAAGCATGCATATATGTCACTCGAATGGGTGTATGAAATAAGAAAAATTACGACAGAACTATCTTCAGAAATCGTATTCTCGACAAAACAATTGGTTAGCTACATATTTTCTCAAAATAGGATTTTGTTAGTTTTTACAGTGTCGATTGAAATGACGCAAAGTTGTTTTTGTTTTGCTTTGAAAACAAAAACAAATGCCTTCTAATATTCAACCATCTACGTTTTCCACTAGCACTAGTGCTATTTATATACGGCAAGCCTGACCAAATATGGCGATTCATAATGTTCGGGGGCAAAGGTCTCTCTTTGGCACACTCGCCAACACTAACAACATGGCTACCAGGTACGCTTAATCGGTGCAAGGTTGAACTTCTGTACGCTCTGTGCTACCGTAGAACAAAAATGAGACACACCTATACGTGGCAATTTTGTTTGAGCAATAAAATAAACTACAAGAGTCGGTTCTTAATGCAGCTGAATTGTTGTTAAACGAAAGAAATCTGGCTTTACAAAATAGCTCATGTCAAAATCACAATTTTTTGCCACCAACCTGAGTTTGCAAATGACGAATTTGCTCAGCAATTACAATTAGCTTGCTCGTCGCAATGCATTTAACAAATTCATCAGCTTTCTGCACTTCTTTCGCCAGCGAAACAATATCTGTAGGATCAGAGAGGCGATGAACTGTTCTTGGATCAACGAGTCTTGAACTTGCCTCCGAAGGAGCCACTATGTGAGCAACACCTGCAAGCAATTGATGGCACTAAGCGACCGTACAACATGCATATTTAAAGATTGTGTGAATTTTAATATGAGCTGAGTTTGCAGGCTAGCTGCAATAAACCAGTGGCCATGAGATCCCACCTCTTGGCTACAACGATTTCATATATTTCCAACTTGTGCTTACATGGCAGCCAGGCAGGCCCAGTTCCTTGAGATCCTCGTATTGAGCTGGATTTCCACTAGCGATTGTTTTTCACGCGAAGCGAATTTTTCATCGTAAAAATTTAAAAGAATTGACCAATAATCTAACTAGTTCCAGTTGAGAGCTGTTGAGACAAAGGCGAAAAGTTGCGCTACACTAAGAAATATTTTGGCATGAATCCTTTGTCACAATTGGAGCAAAATAGATTTTCGATCAAAGGTTTTCAATTTTTGACAAAAAATTCAATTCGCACGAGAAATATGTCGCTAGTGGAAAAGCGGCTGTTAGTAAGCCGAGATTTCAATTAGCTGGGATGAAATTTCTCAAATGAGGGAAACGAGCAAACCCACCCGGCTAGCCGGAAAGAAAGCTGAAATATCAATAATATAACTAGTTTAGAGGCAAAATATGTAGCCTCATAAACCGCATGTCTAAACCAAGTGTTGTCTGTCCTAAACCATCTTTATTTCGGTAAATTGAGCTAGCTGAGTCCATACAAGCACACCGCCGGACCAGCTCGTAATGCTGTTGAACCATGCGTGCCAGGCTCATAATCTCCAGAGAGAGGGTGTTGAAAAGGAATGACATAAGCATTTCTGGTTATTCACAATATAAAGAACAGATTGAGATTACTATACTATAAACTGGTATCAATAAAATAACTTCATCGGTAAGCATATATACACCAACAACATAGTTCAAAAGAAATCCATTTACAAAGTTATAAGATGTTCTTTCAGACTTTTAGCTAGTGGCAATTTTCCTTTCAAAACTTGAAAGGTAGCTACTGATTGGCTCTCTCCAGTCTTGTTAGGAAGACAGCTTTGCGGACAAGCACAGATAAACATAAAAGTATTATTCATAACTACTTTGTACGTGGTTGTGGTAAACAAATTCCACTTGCATAATCTCAAAGTTTATACGTTGGTTCATCACCTGACTGCTACAAGTAATTAGGTGAGTAAGTTCAGTAACCACAGTCCCGGGACCATTTCCATTTAAATTTAAAGTTGGTCCAGTTAAACTTGATGCTGACTTGATGGACCAAAACACCAGCCTAATGAGCCCTACTTTTACTCTGTTTAACCCTAGTATACTTTAGTTGGCCATGTTACTCACTAGGGCCACTGAGAGGGAGGGAGGGAAAGGGGAGAAGTTGCTCCAGGCCCTTAGTGGAAGGGGTGCCTTCTGAAGTGATGAATATTATGAAGCTGATGTTTAAACGAAGCTTGTATATGCAATATTACGCGCTAAATTAATAGCACTAATTTGATCGCAATAACGAGTGAAACTTGAAGTTGGACTAGGAAAACGTTTAAAATGGTAAAAGTAAGGCTTTCCACGAAATTGTTTTGCAGTTCCTTCAGACAAGATCTATTATGTATAATGTACTGCTTGAAAACATGATGTCCCAGGGCCCAAAGGAAAATACTGCCCCTGGGCATTGCGCATTCACTCTGTGGCCCTGTTACTGCAGATGGAATAATTAATACTGGAATCTTTAATCATGTTTCTGAATACAGACAAGTACTGTACGTACCAGACAGGCTTTTAAATCCAAAATTTTTAGGAGGTTTATCATCTCATTATCCACTAAGGTCTTAACCTTTTTAAAGGCTTTGTACTGCCACTACTCACCACACAACCCCTGCCCGCCAAAAACTTAACTCACTTTATTAACAAACAAATTTGTTTAATGTTACTAGTAGGTTTATCAACAGATAAACTATTGTTTGAAAATATTATAAAACTTTGTCTGCCTAAGTGCCAGAACAAGTCATTCAGAGCCTTACTTACAAGTTCTTGTATGGTGTCTGTGTGACATCAAAAAATATCACTTGACAGGCTAATTTAAATGCACTTCACAGCTAGTCTAGATATAGTGTTTATCAGGAGGCAGAGATGTCTGGTTCATATTCTCATCAATGGAGGACCCTAGGTGAGACAGCTCCACTCCCTGCTCCCCACCCACTGGTTGATAATCTTAGAAGTGACACTTTCAAAAGCTGAAAGCAATTGCAAGAAAATAATTACTTCAAAGTTTTTCAAATATGTTCCCATTAGCCATGTTGTACACATGATGAAGAGTCTTAAACTGCTATCCATAGTATTGAGGGGATTTACGAGCCATTTCCACTTACTTTTCACTGAAATCCTCTCTACTTTCTTGCCAACTGCAGAGGTTGGTTTCCACGGTCGAATGTTCTTAATGAAATTCGGAAACCAGTTTGTATTCTGAGTATTTCATTGGCTGCTTTTTGTTAAGCAACCAATTGAAGACAATGTTTACAAACTTGTTTGTGAATTTAACATTTGAAATTGAAAATGAACTTGTGAAGTTCACAATGAAATCTTAAATATTTCAGTGAAAGTGAGCTGAAATTGATGATAAATTTCAAGAAGTTTTCGCTTAACACCTTCAAAGGAGAAAAATCTAACTATAACAGTCATAAATCTGGGCTTGTATTATTTTGGGACTACGTGGATTCTGACTTGTGTCTCCCAGAGATTACTATACAGCTAAGCGATTTGACGATATGTTACTAACTTTACAATCAGCACTTAACGCACTTCAAATTTCCAGTCTACTAGTCATCGCATGAATGTTCACTTTGTCTAGATTCTAAGACTTATCAAACAAGATGCAACATTTAGGAAAAAAACCCTTTATATTCAGCATTTCATAATCAACGTGTATGATCAGTTTAAATAAGATGGTTAATATGTTTTACTGTTCCATGAGGTTGGATAGAGTGGACAGAGTTTTGCTTCATTTAAACCTAGCTTTCATCCAATATCACTTAAACATTGTTTTTCTACTTGTGCCCTTTGACAAAGATTTCCATACATATTTTCACGTAAAGCACTTCATGTTTCTAGCTACACAAGCCATCAATGTTACCACATATGACATAAAGAAGAGCAGCGTACATGAGCTTTCCTTTGTTGTGTCATGCCCCAAACAGTTCTTATCTTTATGTCATTTCCAGTAACTTTGACGGCCTGTAAATCTATAAAGATGATGTTTTATAGCATGAAACTATACTTAAAATCCTCCTTAAACCTTACAGTTCATGCACAAACACATGAACGGCCACTGCCTGACCTTAATATCGAGTTAATAGGAAGCACGTTAAATGAATGTGTATAAAGATGCAAATACTACAAAAATATGCTACGTACCTTTTTCACCCAACTTCAATTTATCAAGAGCACTCATAGCGTTCAAGTAAAAGAATTAAGCCACAAAAAGAGACAAAGAGTATGCCATACGCTGTGAAAGAGACCTGATACTCTTGCGTCATGTATGTATTACATAACATCCGAAGTATACTCTTCACAGTTCTGTTATACAAATTTTCCCGTAGAATCGCTTCCAGCTCTTGTGATAATGTTTCAAAGAAATCTTATTGTAAACCTCCAAGCTGTTCCAAAAGCAGTAAAATGCTAGTTCTTATACTAATCTCAACTAAGACTCAAGAGACTGTGAGTGTTCATGAACGTAAACGTCAATTTCCTCCCGTAGTCAATTTCTTGCCAGTAAAATTTTGCGACAACTTGAACTTTGAACCGCTTTGAACGGTTGGCCACAGAATTAGTCAGGGCGCTCGCTACAATTTCATTTACCTTGTCTAGTGGCAAATTCTTTTATGGTTCAGATTTTAGGTAATAAGTGTCTTATAACGAATTCAGATGTTGGCCAGTCTGAAATTTCTTGCAGGCCTCAGTAGACACATTTTCTCGCTCGCTCCTTGCCATGAAAATTTACGCACAATAGACGACAAAACGACATGAGCCCGCAAATTCTGATACTAAACGCAGCGGTAGGCATAAAAAAGAAAAAAGTCATGTTACTAAACGGTGGTGCTGCCTAAATATTAGAAAACGCAATATTTTCTTTTAGATGGTTAAAAGATTTTAAACGTATTCATCCAATTTCTTGAATTTTCACCTTCCATCATCGATTTCTGCACATTTTGACTACGTAGTGCAACTTTTTTACCTCACTGACTTCGCGAAGCAATTCGATAAACTTACTTGTCCTGATGCCAATCGTATTGCCAATCAGCCAAGGCAAAGTCGTGGTGTAAGAGAAATGCAAAACAAAATTAGGCTTCTGTATGTAAAATACAGAGAGCACATTTTCTTATTGCCTCCCCTACAGACTTTTCGCTATTTTCTTGTTGCGGCTGACGCGATTAACAACCTCCAAGAAACGATAAAACTTGTACCTCAGCGACTCCAGTACCTGAGAGAAAAAAAAACAGTGTATCTTCAATTTTCCGCAACCCCATGAAAGGAAGAACACTTTTTCTTTAATTTTCAGCTACTCCATCAAAGGAATGCCAGTTTATCTTTAAATATTAGCGGCTCCATGAAAGCAAAGGCAGTTATTCAGTTATTCTCAAGTCGTATGCTTCGATGTTTTCTGGTTGCCATTGTTAACATGGTATAGCAGATCTTGGCCAACAAACGAAACAAAACGGGATACCTTTGGCAACTACTTTAGTCTTTTTGCTAGAATTCCCTCCAGTAGACCGGCTGTTAGCTTAGATATTGGCACTACGTTTCTCAAAAGTTCATATTCCGATGGCGGCCAGCTAATGTAAACACATGTCACAATTAATGAAGGATTTGGTCAATTTTATGCATGAGCCTATCCTGTGGAAAGCTTTTCAATACATTTGTTTCTGCATAAAGGTTAACTGGCTTAATTAGAACTATCTGTTTGATGCAAGAAATATATATATTTTTTAATCTTTACCCTGATGTCGGCCACATCCTAAACATACTGTCGTTGTCAAAAATGCTCTTTCGTTCAGAAAGTTGTAGGAATAAACGCTTGATTGAGGTTTATTTAAGTTTAATGGTTTAATGGTTTAATAATAATACTGCTCCTTGCAGCCTGATGGCTGAATTGCAGGGAGTTAAGATACAAATATAATTACAACCTAGAGTTTGTTTAAAGGTTATAAACTACAGTATAATTACAAACAACATTTTAACTACTGTTTAGAAACTAATCTATGCCTAAAAAAATAAAGAAGACGACGGCCTCAAGATCTATCAAAACGACTAACGCTAGATATGATAAAAGAGTTTTTAAAACAGTCCGTCTTATATAACGGTTCAGTAAAGGGTCTGACATTTCTCTCAAATTTGTTGGTTTAAATTGTGTGCAATCTTCATTGCACGTTTCTGAACACGTTCTAAAGCGTTGCTGAAATAAGCAGGAAAGCTGTAATGGAAGACTTGGCACGCATAAAGAAGAACGGAAAGAATACACGTTCTGAAAAATTTTACAAAATCGTTCGGGGGAATTTTTGCACGTTTCAATTTTGATAAAAGGTACACTACAGTCTCTTTGACCCTTTCTTAACAATATTATCGATGCGGGTATATTCCACTTTAAGTCGTCTTGCAGCGTTCCTAGGAGTTTGAACGGTAATATATTCTCACTGTTCGCCTCACTGCACAATACCTTAACTGAAGATTAACTAAGGGGCGGTTTACATGAGCCGGGCTAGCCCGGTTAACCAGGCTGAACGGTTTCTTTTGCATCTTATTGCCGCTTCAAAGCTTGTCTAAAGTAAG
>JAODVQ020484586.1:0-28437 GCA_025400075.2 Phenganax stokvisi
GACGGCCTCGGTGGTGGCTGTTTCCTCCAGGTAGTTGGTGACGGTCTGCACGACCGGTTTTGCCACCTTGACCGAAGGCGGAGGAGGCTCCTGGTAAACATTGGGCTGCGAGCAGCCGGCGACCAGCAGCACTGGAATCACAAGCTGCCAAGGGTTGGAATTCGCACTGCTGAAGCATGCTTGAGACTTTGTGCATGTAGGTGTGATCAAGTCTTTTTTTTTCGAACTTATTTCAGGTATGTCGCAGTGAAAGATGGTACATTAGCATATTACCACAACTATGAGGTGAGTGTTCATTTTAGCTATGCAGGTTCGAGTTGAAAAAATAGTCTAGCTTTACTTGCTAGAGCACCTGGAAGTGCATGTTGCATAAACACTTAGCAGCGATATAATTCAGTTCTGGGTCTTCCAAATGTGGCAAAGTGTTGGAAAACTGCAATGGGGGCCATTAATACTTTATTGGTAGATATTATTCAAATGATCTGTACATGTGAAATGTGTGAATTTAAGGTGGTTTATTAATTCAAGACTTGTTCTTGGCAACACCATGAATGTATGAGTTGGTCAGCAAGTGCAAGTTCATTTATTTCACTCACAGTTTTGGTGAAGGCATGCCACATTTTGAATTCATGCCTTACGTTAAACAAAATCCTAAAAGTTACTTATCTTCAAGTGATGGTTATTTTGTTTCATATCTGTTGTTGGGATATTTTCAAATATTTTATATCTATAAACGTCAGCATGATTTTTTTTCTCTCTGTTTTTATCAAAAAAGTTTGGATCTATATTGCAATAATTGATTTTTAACAAACTGCAATTTGGCTGTACTATATGTTTATTACTTGAGAAAACAAGGCTTTGTTATGCACGTCAAAAAAACGTTTCATGGCCAAAGCATGTTTTATGTGCTTTTTGTGGGTAGCTCACTATGTTCTGTACCAAGGATGTTACTAGGATGAATGGCAGGAACTGTTGTCAGCAATTTGACGATTCCTAGCTTTTGCTGTAGATCGACTTTATTTTTGAATCTACTGCTCAAACAGTTCAAAACCGCAAGGCAGTCATGCTCAGTGGTAAAATTAAATGGGAAAGTTTATTTATTTTTATTAGAATTGTAAGCAAATACAAAAGGCAAGTCTTTATTTTCTATTTTTAAGCAGCTGTCATGCTTTTCTAGTTTGTATTTTCAGCAGGCGGTGATATTTAGTCATTTAATAATTTTATAGCTGCAATTGTACTCTTAATCAGAAATTTAACAAAATCAGCAAGCCAGTTTTCTTGTTTTAGTTTTGCAAGGGTAATAGTTTTTGTGAGAGACTATTGCATAGAAACCTGCTCTTGATAAATCTTTTGTTCCACATGTTTTAAAACTCACCAGAAATTTTACTCTAATTTATAACAAACTGATTATGTCCGAAAACTTTGGTAAAAAAAAACATTTAGCTGTTGATTCTCAAGCCTTGTTATGCTCATATTTTTCTGGCTTTCTATATTGCACTTCAAACATGGAATCAATGTTGATCGTTGTCTAAAACTAAGCTAATAATGAACAATAGCAAAGTGGATTCTCGAATGAGATGCAAAACCACTGCTAAAACACTCCAATGTATATAGAATGTGAAGTTGAACAAAATGTGCCTTTGCACCCCTGGTTCGCATGCAGTTCTTGCAGATGAGTGCTTGGATGACAAGAGCTGGCAGCGTCGATTGGAATTTGCAGTAAGATAAGATCGTATCAGTCTATGGTATTGTATTTGCACATGCCTATAATTTATAGTATTGTTTTTCAAATTATATGTACAAATACAAGTGCATGAAAACACGTTCTAGCCCAACATTAAATTTATTCAAATTTGATAATGACAAATTATTGACATGAGGAAAGCATTTGAAATTCACGATCTTACAATAAGTACAAGAAAAATGTTATGCATGAATTGGCCCCTGACACCCTATATTGAAGACTAGCCACATGTAGGCTGTGTGTGCCTATTTTTCTCGTGTGTTATGGGTTTCAATATTTTCTATTGACTTTTTTTCAAAGGAAACATTCTTTGTTTATTTTTAAGTTTTTATGACTTACATATTCAAGCCTTTTCTTTCTCAAGTAATCATCATCTAACACAATGGAATTTCAACAGTTAACTGTCTATTTACTAGTTTTTCTTAAAAAACATGCTTTGGTTATTGTGTAAGTTTTTTTGACTTTAATTACCAAGCTTTTTCTTTTCAAGTAGTGGTCATGTGGTGTAACAGATTTGCAAGGTTTCAAGCAATAAATATTTGTTTTGTCCCTGGTCTGAAAATTTCAAAGTTGAAATTAAAAAAATCATGCTGACATGTACAAATATAGCATTTTTGGAAATTTCCCAAAATGCACATAGGATAAAATAATTATCACTTGACCGTGGGACAAAATAAAATTTGACTCTGCAGGTAACCCTGTTTGGGTCTGAGCCTTAAGCAAAAGTTATTCACAATATTTGTGCAACTGGTCTTTAATGATATTGTGAGGTGCATTGCATGAAAAGTTGCATTGTGTGTTATAGCAAGGCCCGTCATGTGTATTGCCAATAAATTAGGCATTTATGCAACGCTCATTTTTTATCGGCAAAGATGTGTGAATTTTTGCAAAAACTCATTTAAATGAATTTGTGGAAGGCTGCAAAAATCAAATTGACTTTGCGCTCTCCAAAACTGTGATACTGAAGTACAAGAAATTTTGGAACAATCTTTTAAGAAAGCATTGGTCACCTTACCATATTTCAACTTTCATGAATGCACAATGAATGCGGAAAATCTAGAATGGTAGAAGTTTGAAACTGAATTTAAAAAATGCTATCATACTGGTTGTTTATTTGATGGTTTGATTTCTAGTGTTGAAATTCCAAAATTTTCCTTTCTCCACATTTTTATACTGCAAACTTCCTTTTCATGTTTTCATTTAGGATTTCATAGTTGCTAGTCCAATAAATACAATTCAGATGAACCTTGCTTCTGTTAAAGAGGATGTGAAATCTAAAAATCGCTTTCAGTTGGTTACGCCACATAGGACATACCTGTGAGTCTGACTTTCTATATTTTTTGCCAAAGTATGTTTTAATTGACCCTGATTTGTATTGTTGTGTAGTAGGCCATCTGTGCCGATCAGTGTGCAGTGCATGGACTACCTTGTATGCATTTTTGTGAAAAAGTATTACTTCTGAACGCTCGGAAAGAGAGAAATGTATTGTGCACAATTATAGTCATAAAGTCAAAGTTGTACACAGCTATATGCCAAAAGCATTTTTGGATGTTTATATTTAATTCATTAAGGTGCAGCAGATTATTTTGACTCTGTTTTTTTTTAACTATTTAGCTTTCAGTGTGAGGATGAGGAAGAGCTACATTCCTGGGTTGCAGCTCTGGAGAAGGCAATACAACTAGCACTTAGTGACAGAACGGTAAAGTAATGACTAATGCTTACAACTTGTTGACCCAACCCTTCATGCTAAGCTGTAGTTATTACATACACAGAACTTAGAACATTTTCGAGTATTGGGAGCAGACACAGTGGTGGGAACAGTAGGGGGAACATGCACAGAAGCTGGAACATGTTCAATAGCAGAAGTGTGCACGACAGTCATAATATATTCAGTACAGTAGTAAGAATATAGCTCAACTGAAACCACTTAGGCAATGTGGTAACATAGAATTTTCGAGAACATGTACAATAGTGACCACATATTCAATAATGAGAACATGTGCAGTAGCAATGATAACATGTGCAGTCATGAGGATCTCTTCTTTGTGAAAAGATGTACTCTGTATGAAGTAAGAACATGGACTGCAGTGGAAGCATGCCCAGTACCAAACACTGCACAGTTATGGGAAGTAAAATTTCCCTGAAAGATCACTAGAAGACATCTTCGACAAATGTTTATCAGATAGTTTGGGTGGTGTGTCCAACGTCTGGAAAGAAAGGAATATTGTGATCAATGTTGAGTCAAGAAAGCCTCCACAAGATATTGGGGTGGGACTGCACTATACAGTTTAAAGATATTGCTGTTAATGTTCCTGATGTGTTTTGAGAAACCAGTCATAGTAATGTAGTTTTAAAATCTTGCTGTATCATTGTATGTATGGCAAGCTGCTTTAGAAACTCACAAATTGAAAATATTCATCATGTGATTGTGCTCTTTATACTGCTGTTATGTACAGGAAAACATTTCAACAGACAAAGCCTTTTCTAATACACAGTTTTGTCGAAACACCACGTAAATCTATATATTCAAAGCTTTTGGTCTGTAAGCCCAGACCGTCATCGGTGGTCACGGTCCAGGCTTACGGAACAAAAGCTTTGCATAAACAGCTTTACATAGCATTTCCAATAACTGTATGTTGGAATAGTTATTCACCATGCATACATTCAAAGAACAGACAAAGCCTTGTCTTCCTTTTCCTCAATTTTGAGTTCTGGTAGTAGTTAGAACTGGTATGGTTTGTGAGAACATGTACAATCGTGAGACTTTATAGAGTGTATAAGTGAGTGAAAACATTTGTGTAGTTGAGAGAGCATGTGTAGTAGCAAACACATACACACTGATTATAACAAATCCAAAGTTTGCTGCAGTCAACTAACTGCTCAGGACAATTAAACGTTTCCTTGTGGATCAAAGAGCACAAGCGTTCCTTCATACAGTGTTAATTGCAGAAGTATTAAATTTTTAAATACTAGGCGGCAGTGTTTTGCACTTCGATAGCTCTGTATAAATAATGGTTTGTGAAAATAGAAATAGATTGTGAACTTACCAAAAGTGTGTACTCACAAAGTTTAGACTTTGAGTGCTAATTCAAGCAGTAACATTTTCATGGTACTTGTTAGGTTGATCACTGAACCTTACCTGCTCAACTTTAAGATCGTAAATGAGTGTCTTAGGAAAAATGCAGATAAAATTTTATGTTAAGGAACATCAATATGTCTATAGGAAGTCAAGGCAGAGTATAGTTTAGTAAGTTGCACTTGTCTCGTATCCTGAAGCATATTGATGTTGCCTTGCATCCAGAAAGAATTTTGTATACTAGGCACTGACTTGCAGTTTTCAAGTTGAGTGGGTATCAAGTATTGTACCAAAAATTGCTCCTTGGCATAGTTCTGAATTCTAAACTTTGCAAATGGAGATGCTTTTTATGTCCAAAAATACTCTCCATTCCAAACTACCTACATTTCATGCCTGGCAATATAATACAAAATATTGAATTTGTGAATATTTTGGTATTGAGCAAATAGTTTTTTGTGCACTGGCATTTCCATAATGGGTTGTGACACTGGAAAACAGATAAATGTCCACTGGCACTACCTAATAATTTGAAATGAATTATTGGTTTAGGATTTATTGATAATCTCATGTGATGACAACAATGCATGTTAATTTTGCTACATAAGTGCCATAGTAATTGTGATATTATCAATATTATTTATTGTTATATTTTTACAGTGCATTTTACTTTTGCAGATAATCAATAAAATTTGGAAAAATCCAAGCAACAGAGAATGTGCTGATTGTGGAGAGAAGGGTAAATGCAAAACTGGTGAAAAGTAGTAGGCTGGACTTGCAGGCATCTGCACTATTATTGTGTCTGGTTGTTAGCAAACACAGTAATAAGGGAAGGTGTCTTTTTTCCAAAGGCCATTGTTCAGGGAGGGCAAGCAGTGACTCTGATATTAGCACTTCCTGAGCAATGGCAATGGCAGGGACAGTTACTGTAAATATCGAATGGTGTCTTTGGAATCTGTAAAACAATCATGGTTTATGGTCTTGTATTTGTAAACTTGTGAGAAATTATAGAATGTTGTTTACCCACTTTTGAATAGGCTAAAAGACCTGCAAACGGTGCTTCTAAGCTGTCAATAAATTATGCCTTTGTAGCACGTTTTATTTAATATATGTCCTTTTTTCATCAGATGGTGATAAATTAATGATAAGCACCTTGCAAAAGTTGTTATGCAAGTTTTGTTTATGTAAGAAAGTATGCAGCAACATTTGCCTTTGTAATATTGAGGGTTTTTTTTTCTAGATCCAGTTTGGGCATCTGTAAATTTAGTTGTTTGTGTATGCGCTCGTTGCATTGGGGTCCATCGAAATTTGGGGGTGCATTCATCAAAACCAAGATCATTGCTAATGGATGAAAAAATTTGGAGCCCATCCCTAATCAAAGTAAGTTCATCTTTGTTACTTAGCCAATCTGTTTACAAAGTTGAATCGTGTGAATCATTGAATCGTGTGAATTGTGTGAATGAGGAAAGTGAACAGCAGATGTTTAAAAAGCTTTTTGGACAAGATGGTGGTCAAGAAAGGTCTTGTGGCATGGATATTTGTTGGATTGATGAGTTTACCTTCATTTAATAATCAAGTACAATTTCAAGTAAATGTTTGTAACCAAGATTATTCCCACTATTTTGAATAAGAGATAATGATTTCGCTAATTTGTTGAGATAAACACTGTCAGTACTTGGTGGTCTATAACACACTCCTACTAACATAGACTTCTTTGGGTTATCTACAGCTACTTCACACCGCATCAGTTCACAGTCAGTTTCAACTTCACCCTTCATAACACAAGATAGCTCAGTTCCACAAGCCAACAACACTCCGCCCTTGTGCGGGGAATGATCTCTTCTGTGCACAATAAAGCTATTTGGGAATGTCTTGGCAGTATTTATTGTAGGGTCAAGCCATGTTTCAGTGATTGCTGCTAATTCATACTCCTTACAAGACAATCGGCTGGGCAAAGCGACCGTTTTGTTGACAATTCTCCTGCTATAAGAGATAAACAATTTAAACTCAATACACGAGTACTAACCAGACTCGCTTCACTTTGGATTTTCCATACAGGACCAGGGTTCAGATGATCATTAACTAGATAGAGCCTCACAAGTCAAGGGACGCCACATGATTTTTATAATAAGTGATTCTCCGTTTGATAAATTTTTGTCGAAATTGTATACCTAGTAAACCATCGGTCAACAATCCATCTTTATTCCAATAAAAATTTGATATTCTACTAGTGGGTGATTTCAACTTATCTAATATGTTATGGTCAACTATTAATTACATGGGAAATGATAAAATTTCATATTTCTTGTGGGGTATTAATGAAGATTATTTTTTAATCAACTTGTTTCTGAACCCACTCGTGATCAAAGCATTTTAGACCTTGTAATTACTTCTGCCCCAGAACTTGTTTCTTTTGTGACCTGTGAACCACTGGGTAGTTCATATCATGATGCAGTTGAGTTTAAAGTTAAACTTAAAATCCCTAAAGCAAAACGTACTACATGAATGGTGTATGATTATTCAAATGCTCATTGGCCTGGGCTTGAAGAAGACTTTGGAATGGTCCCATGGGATTGTATTTGTCTCTTCAGTGATATTGATGAAATTTGGGATGCATGGAAAAAAACTTTTTAAAACAGTTGAGCAAAATATTCCATCTAGATTCCTACATAGGCAATGTAGTAATCCTTGGATAAATTTTGAGCTTTGAAAATCTGTACAACAAAGCATTGATTATGAAAGCAAGTTAAGACGTCTGACAAGCCCGAAAGATGGTTAAAGTATCAAAGGTTTAGTAGTATGATGAAAGATGATGTCAATAAAGCATACTTGTCTTATGTGAATAACCTGGTATTTTCATCACCAGAGAAGCCCAGAGAATTTTTGTCATTTGTGTAGGCACAGACTGGAATCTCAAGCATTCCTGCTTCTATCAACCATTGTGGCTTTTCAGCATATTCCCCAATGGGTAAACCAGATGTACTGAACTCCTTTTTCAACTTGGTTTCTTGTCCATCTCCCGAGGATATAGACAAACTCTATGGGGACTTAACACCAGTAACAGATTGTTTAATTTCATGATGCAGGCATCACTGCGAGGATCTATTGAAAATACTGTCCATGCTGGATACAAAGAAAGCATGTGACCCTGACGGAATATCTCCTAAAATTCTAAAAGAAGGTGCCTGCAAATTGTCTAATTCTTTGGCAGTCTTATACAACCATACCTTAAGTATAGGAAACTCCCTTAAGAGTGAAAAGTTGCAAATATCGTGGCACTCATTAAATCTGGTGAACGTTGTTCTGCTATGAATTATCGACCGACTTTTTTAACTTGTGTTGTTGTTAAAGTTAGAGAAAAACTATTACTTGAACTTGTTATGAAGTACTTATTAGACTTACTGTTACTGTCTGATGGACAACATGGCTTCCAAAAGGGACGTTCATGCATTGCCAGTTATTACAGCTGGTCCACTGATGGCTGAGTTTGATGGATAAAAGAGAATCAGTTGATGCAGTGTTTCTTGATTTTGCTAAGGCATTTGACAAAGCTTAATATGTACATCTTATTCAAAAGCAGCATCTTTATGGTATTGAAGGCCGAATGGTGATATGGTTTCAGGACTTTCTAACCGGGAAATGGCAGCATGTTGAAGTTGGTGAAAAAATGTCTGAATGGATGGATGTCAACTCAGGAGCTTCACATGGAAGTATTTTGGGACCTTTATTCTTTATTAGTTACATTAATGATCTCCCTACATCGGTAGCATGCAATAATGATCTATTTACAGACGATAGTGTGTTGTCTCAAAAAATATCTAGCAAAGCACATTGTATTCAATGACAAGAGGACATTAATAACATTGCCAATAGGAGCAATTCTTGGCAGCGGGAACTGCTAACTGAAAAATGGAAGGTTGTTCATGTGTCCAAAAAAATATCTCAGATTCATCACGATTATCGCTTAGAGAACATGAATATATCTAAAGTTAGTGTCCATCAACACTTTGGCGTGTGGTTAGAGAATACGCTTTCATGGGAGAGTCATGCTAATAATATATGTGAGAGGTAATCGTGTTTTAAGACTAATTAGAAGAATATTTACAACTAGGAATATAAAAGTATAGAAGTTGCTTTTAAAACTCTTGTTCTTCTTATACTGGAATACGGCTGTCAAATTTGGAATCCATATCTCCAAAAACGCATTCATGCTCTGGAATTGATACAAATATGGGCAACTCACCTAATTTTTGGACTGTTGTTGCCTAGTGCAGATAGGTTGAAGATAATTGTTTGGTCAACCTTGGAAATTCCAAGGAAATATCTATGTCTAGTTACTCTTTATAAAAGTATTTTTGGACATCGTGAAATTGACCCTAAGAGATACTTAGATTTAGTGGGTAAGGCTAGAACTAGGTCTAATTATTATAAGCTGAGACATAAGTTATTTCATACAAATTATTTTGAAATTTTCATTTTTTAATTGCTATGGAAAAGATTGGAATTTTATCCCTTCTGATGCTGTTAATTTTGATGGTTTAGGGAACTTCAAGAGAACTCTTAATTGATACCTACAATTTAGAGTGTAGTAGTCATGGATATATTTGTATTTTTCTTGATACATGTTTTCATTTATAGTTTATATTTATACTTTCTGGGAGAGCAGTTATAAATATAGGAATTTGGCATCCCCCTATTGCTATCATTCCATATACTTACTCTATATATTTTCTTCCTTTTTGGTGTTTTTTCTTTGTGGTGGGGTTTGCGCATTTGTAAGTGTATGTTTAATTTTTGTCAAAGTATTAAAGTATTAAATGATTATATTACATCACAGATAAATGAAATATTGATGCAAACTAAAGCCTTGGTTGTTTTTCACATGTAATGTAGGCATCATACCGAAAACAAAGTAAAGTGGAAACAAAGCGAGAAAAAATTTTGTTGAGTTCTTTTTTTTCTTTTGCCTATGCTTAATAGCCTGCCAGAATTGTGTGATAATTCAGGGTGTTAGCAACAGTCAAGAAATTGGCTTTAAATACCATTTTCACAGTTTCACTTCCCTAGCAATTTCACAATTCATTTCTAGCAAAAATACCATAAATAGCATATAGTATCCACTATGGCAATTTTATTTCAAGTGGAATGGTTTAAGTATTGTTTAAAAGTGCTGCTGAACTAACACAGGAAATAACTAAGGAATTAGTTTGAGGCGGTATGATAGATAGACTCTTCTTTGCGCAAGGAGAACCAGATTTCACAACTTTATGACAACGCCAAATTTTTTTTCATTCTTGCTTACTCTGTAAATGTTCAGATTGTTATGGAAGTGTTAAAAGTAGTACAATGATCGCTTAAGATGTATGGAGCAATACTAGAAATGGACTCCAGCAAGAGCTATATCAGAATTTTGTCTAAAAGGGTTTAAATTTTTATCTCACCATGGAAATGAGGCTACTCTTTAAATCTGACTATATGTTTTTGATTTGTGATATGATCACAATACTTCGCACAGTTATAGTTTTGAACATATGGAAGAATCTTACTTATGCCTTTAGCATGATTTATGCTGTCATTACAAGTAGAGGAGCTTTGTTCTTGTAACCTGGATTTCAGCATGGAAACAAAGCCAGTACATGATGTTCTCAATACCTGCTGTTTAAGTTGTATTAAAAGTACTAAATTCGGTCTAATGATACCTTAAACATACTAAATAACTTTAGATATGTATCAATACAAATATGTATCAATAAAAATACATGGTGTATACCTCAAACGAATACTGATATTGTTGTTTCACCATGCAAAACTACAAGAATCTTAATTAGGTGTGTATCTCAGCAAAATCATTCTGAGAATTCCATTAGAAGGTGTTTAAATTTATTGCTGTGATCTTATCTTGGAATCAAATATGGACTATAAATTCTCTGCTGACCTGGTTTTCATAAAACACCAAACTTGGTAAATTGTAGTTGGGGACATATGCAACAATTTCAAATATCAACCTATCTTCTATTTGCAAAGGTCTGTTCCATAGGTCCGAGTGTAAATACATATATAGATCTCAACATGTGTTGAAACAGGATACTTAGAATATCAGTAAAGAAGTGTCAAAATAACAATGCAACACATATTTGTAAGTCTTTATCAACAGGAGTGATTGCACTCATCAATCAAAGTAAGTTTTAGTATTGTAGCTCTAATAACTTCAATGGTGTACAAAACTACAAGTTTAGGTATATGTCACAAAGTAGATGAGTCGAATAATGAAGGGGCCTTTGAAATAAGCTTTGTGTTCTCTGCTTGGATAGGGTTGGTCAAAATGAGTCGCACTGTTTATTATATTCTGTATGTTCTTGTATGGTCAGAGTATTCTAGAGCAAGTTCCTTAAGATCTGTCACACAATCCCCCACAATTACACAACGCTGTACAAGGAATTGCAGCGCAAATGCGTTTACATCACCCGAAACATACTTTTCCTCTCTTGCAACTGCACCTCAATAGCTATTGCCAGCTTTGTGAGGCACGAGGAATATTTCACCGAAATGCTTCTCCGGCATTGGAAGCACCTTCCACCCAACTCGTCTTGCCAGGGTGAAGAAGTTGAGGACACACTTCCAAAAAGTTTCCCATCAAGCACTGGACTGAAACAGCACCCTCTTTTCATGCTGTAATAAAGTATCAGCTGTTGGTGTTGCATTTTCTATATCTCTTCCTTTGCATGTAAATAGGCTCTTTCGTGTAGTGTTGACAAAGGTCCAAGTGCTGTGGCGGTATGTAATCACAGAGTAATAGAGGAAACCATAGTACCTGGAGAAAACCTACGATATTTAGCAGCGTAGCGTGCAGACTCTTTTCTTGGGAGAAAGTTGAGTCTGCATTGAGAATCGAACCTACTTTTCCCTTGGTGAAAGGTTCTTGTCTCAGCAATTTCATAACTGAAGCTCCACTAGTCAAAAGTGTGATGTTTTGATGCATGTTTTACAGTTCTATATAGCATGGTATGTTTGTCTTGCATCAGTGAACTCTATTAAGCTTGACTGAAAGATGTTATTCAGCTCTGGATGTTCAACATAGTTGACTTTCAGAATGTCTTGTATTTGCTTTGTTTCCTTGCTGAGATCCAAGTTACATGAAAAAATACCCCTCTACTTGGAGTGGTGGAATATATTTCACCGAGGCCAAACATAATATTGTTCAGTATGCCTTAAACTATAATTGTGCTTAGTTTGGTGTTTTTATCACAAACCAAACAACAGATATTCAGCTTCTAAAGAAGCCTTGTTTCCATGGTGAGAAAGAAATTTAAACCCCTTTTACATAAAACTCTGGGATAGGTCCCACTGGGTTAAGATCTTGTATTGCTCTGTATGTCTTTAGCTATCATTCTGCCAAGTTTGGTGTTTTTATGCCAATCTGAACAATTTATCTGAAGTTTGCTCACTTCTGCTGGACTACAGGCTCTCATTCTTGGGGTTCTGTCTATGCTTACCTTGTACACTTCATTGCATTTCTTTCTTTTCCTTTTTCTCTTGCCTTACACTGCAGTTAAAAGCCAGACCTGATGCCAACTGCATCACACATGTCTGTTTCTCAACCTTGCAGAGAACATAATTAATAAATGATAATAACATGTATAAGAACAAATAAGTTTGGGTTGCGATGCTTGGAGTAACAGAACTTGACCTTCTTTTCAAGCAATTGGAGCATTTGTGTTGTGTTTTGGCTGTTAAGCAATCGCAAGGTCAGACACATTAAATTTCGCTATCTTGTGATGTATCTTGTGGCTCCAGTTTTAATTTTGAAACTTGGAACCAAAAACTTATGAGAAAAAAACCAGCAAAATCTAAGAGATTTTGCTTCTATTTGTATATTTTGTCCAAGAAAAAAAATATTGATGTTTGAAATTTTCCTGTGAGCCAGGAATATGTTTTTGAGTAATCTGCATTTGTTGTGCTGCAACAAAACGTTGTAGTTTTTCTGGTTATAGTAATTTTTAGGTGCAGCCCAGTCAATCATTGGTTTCTCAAATTTTTAAATACAAAAAATAATAAAAAGTTCAAATATGGTTGTGTTCCGTTTTGGCACAAAATTTATAAGATTTGAGAAGGAATGTTCTTTTGAATTCATAGTTTATGTGTAGGTACGCAATGGGTACATGTGGGTAGAAATACCAGCAGCGAGCAAGTTAAGCTTTCAGTCATGTTAGTACTCATTTTCAAAAGTGCCGATAGTCACCCGCTCTAAATATTACATATGACTTCTCTTGAATATCAAGCGCACTAGTGCTTGTCATCATAAACTGTAAAAGCTCAGGCAAGTTGCGGTGAAATATCAATTCATGCTTTGTTTCATGTTAAAATGTTCTGCACCTTTCTTGATAAAACATGGGCTAGTTAGTATATGCAAAGAATACGATACTAGATTTTATTGCTCCCATAATATCAAGAATCACTTGAAGTACACATAATAGACAACTGTCAAGTTTAAATGATGGAATTCACCCATAAGACACATTTTTAGTGCAACGGTTTGTGCAGTGTAGTGAAGGCTGCTGAAATTCATATCAATTATCTGCTCATACATGTTTTACATTTTCTGTGGTGTGTAGGCAGGTATTTCTCATGCATATTTCTAGTATTTAAAATGTTGAAAAACTTCATGCGAAGGCGCCCCTATTTTTTCTGGAATCAGAGCTTTCTATAGCATAAGAGTTGGGACATTGGGTCTTGGATGAGTGTGGAGCGGCTATTTTTGTTCGTTCTTGAAATACTAATATGTCAAAACAAAAGCAAATTTGCTTTATGAGGTAATAAACATTTGAACAAATTCTTTATTTTTCCATAATTTTAATGGCAGTCTGTGAGATGACTCACTTTTTGTCATATGGTTGCCAAAATAACCAATTAGGTTGCAGGTATAGGACAACATTTGATATCTTGACTCTTATGCTCCGGCTGGAAGTGCTTTGGAACATGTGCTTCGCAACAAAATGTTTTGCCTGCACAAATAGCAAAAGTTTCGGAAGTGTTAAAGATACAACACATAATCAACTGAAAACTTTATTGCTACAACTATATAGTTGCTAAATTGCTGTTGCAAAGCTTAAACATGGTTTCAGTTTCTCATGTATCAAAAGAATGACAATTTATTAAAATAAAATTCAGGGTGTTCAGTGAGAAGTAGTAATTATTTTGTGTAGCATTGACCCACCCATAGTTGGCATAAATGGTGCCATCATTTTGTTCGTGAGTTTCACTGATTGCTAGTTCACTAGCTGGTTTATTAATCATGAAAAAGTTTTACAAAACAATGTCAAAACTCAACTGCTTGCTTGCTTTGTTATTTTAATTCTTCACGATTATGTAGTGAAATAATTGACAACTAATTTTTTGTAATTTAAGACCAGACTTGCCAGTGAAAGTTGCAAATAGTTGCATTTCTTGCCATCTTTAACACTTCTTTATGCATACATCATGAAATCTAACTTATTGTTAGAAGGATAGAAGAAACAGCAGCCAACGTAAGAACTCAATAACTATGGGTGTAAAGCAAAACTTGAAAACTTAGGAGTTTACTTGAATCATTTTGCAGATATTTGTGATACGGACTTGCGTTAAAGGAAAGTCTGGTCCCAAGACAAGTTCAGTTCAGATAAAGGATCCTACCTTTACTAGATTGTTCCCAATGTATTTCGGTCCAAGTGTTATAGTAAAGGAGAAATTACTCCTCAAAATTTGCAAAATTATCAAATTTGGGCACAATATTGTTCTTTCCTGTGCAGATGCAGAAGTGGTCAGCGCTGCATTTTATGCTGTCAACGGGTTTCATTGTGCCAACCTTGCCTAGCAAAACAAATGATTTTACATCTTCTAACTCTTTGAGTACTTGCTTGTCAGATTTAAACACTTCTAGTTCACCAGGTGAGAGTTTAGATGATTTCCACAGAGCTTGTTTACAAACTGACATAATCCTGGCCTATCCGTACGAACCTCGCCGAGATTTTTACAGTGCAAAATTCTTAAGAACACATTGTTGCTCAGCAAAATAACTTCATTGTTACACAGTTAAAAGCGAAATGCTGCATTGCGCTTTACCTTTGTGTACAAATCACAGTCAAAAGACTCCAGGAACTGGTATAAGCTACCGTAGGTCACCAACTGGGCTGCTTAAAAGCGTGTGGCTACAAAATATACCTCAACAGAATGTTTGTGCAAATGGCCATCCTCATGTTTGTAGTCATGGGCGCACCAACAATTGTTTTGAACATGCTTTCAAAATCATTGTCATTTTTAAAAAACCTAAGACACACATTGGCAGTGCCAACAGTTTTTGTATTTTTTACGAAGGCAGATGAGAACAAACCATGACCATCAAGTCTGAAGCAAGTACAAAATTGAGCAAAAAAGTTTGGATTTTAATTTTTCCTTTTCACAAGTACTAAAAAGTCAAACAATACATCATTTACAAATACCCAAGTAAAGGGTTTCGGTTCCTAAAATTTTTTTAAATTCAGTCACATTATTTGCAAACCCTTGATTTTACTATAGAGTCAAGTTGTAATATTGCATATTGTGTTTATGGGCTATCTAACTAGCCATTGAATTATTTGATCGTGTTTTTGTATAGAATTTAATTAAGTTCATCAAAGTAATGGTAACAGGAAGAGAAATGAATGAATTAGTTGTTGGTGATTTGCCTGAATCCTCCCATGAAGATGACATTGGCATTTGCTACTACATCACTGATGTTGAACAAACAACCTCCTTCAAACCAAACATGGAATTGAAGGTGAAGAAAGAAGTTGAGACATCCACTAAACAGGTTAATACGATAATGAGTACTGGAACCCAAACTGGAGATTTCTCGGCACAACGAAAACCTGGCACTAACCTCTCAGATGATATTAACAACTTTTTCATTTAGAAGATCACAGATACTCTTTAGGCCGAGAACCTCAATCTTTAGCTGACGATGGCTTAGAGACCGTGAAACCATGAACACAAGAATTCAAAGAACTTTCAGTGTTACCTGATTGTAATGATATCCAAAACGAGCCAGTAGTATTGGAATCTGGGGATGACGCAGATACTGATGGTTCTCTGAGTGATGAGTGTTCCTTATATTGCCATTCAGCTTTTGATGATAAGTCTGAAGACAAATGTTCCAATGGCATTTCACTCTTCTGCTGAAAAAACAATTCATAATACATGAAAGGCATTTACTAAAGTTATTAAACACCTTTCAAACTTGTGGTAGCCCCATTGATAGAAAAACAGAAAAAGCTTGAGGAAGTGTGGCAACTATTATTTGCCAACTGCATTGTATGGGATACTGTATCTTGGCAGTTTCAACCATTAGTCACTGGAGCCTCTAGAAGGAGCCTCCTTATTCCAGGAGCTCTTTTATTCAGTGGTAACACCTTCAAACACATTGCAGACTTTGCTAAACACCTGAATTTACAATTCTTCCAGTATACCCACTACTAGTGTATACAGAGTACCATCCTCTTGTTGGTGGTGCCCCATTCATGGATAAAATCTCAGACTGCAGTCATACAGCAAGTGTAGCAAAGCAGTGCTTTGGATGCATGTGGTGATGGAGGATGCAATAGTCCTGGGCACTCAGCAATATAAAATTATGGAACTTACACCCTTATGGATGAGAGAACCAATTGATAATGGAATTCAGTGTTGTGCATGTGACTAGAATTCAGTGTAGAGCATGTGACTGAGGTAACCTCTTTAAATGTAATGGTGTGTGAAGGGTGTAAAAGAACCTGGATTCCATTATCAAAAAGACAGTGCCAATCCATTGCCTTACAACAGACCACCACACAACCATTATTGCAAAAATGCAGACAAAGTATTCTGACCTTACCCACCAATATCACGTTTGGCATTTGAGTAAATGGGTGACAAAACAAATTATCAAAACTGGCAAAGAAGAAACACTGTGCTGAGTTGCTTCCCTAGACACAGAGTGTGTCAAATTTTTTGTCGTGGTCTGCGGCAACTTGTGATGAGATTGCTGACATCCTTAGGGAGAATTAGCTATGTTTATTGTATCATATTGCTGGCAAACACCATTGGAAAAGATGATTTGAATTCAAAAAAATTGAAGTGCGGACATCCTTTAATTATCCAGAGGGAGCATAAGTCAAAAAAATGGCTAAAAGCTGTTGCTCCTGCACAAGTTGACTTAGAAGATGTTGTGACAAAGAAGAAGCCACTGAAGGATATAGCCAAACTAACCTAGTTCCATCACCGTGAAGAGTTGGAATTATACCATTCCCTTATGACCCAATATCTCCTGAAACAACAGCAGATTTACTATAAGCCTAGTAGATTTATAATAAGCTGTTATTCATCTGTATCAACTGGTGATTATGAATCAAGGGCATCAAGAATATTCTTCAAATCATCCGTTGTCAAGCTTCAGACATTTTGTATAAAGTAATATGCTACTTACCATAGGTGGGTTTCTGCTTCAGTGATTTGGCAACTGCCTTTTCTCTCTTAAATGCCTTTGGGTAGGCAGCAGTCCATCTAAGCTCCCCTTCAGCAGTTTTGGCTTGTTTTCTATTGCTGTTTTCTTTGTAATTCAATTTTTTTCTCATGCCACTGACAATAGACCATGACAACACGAGTGCATACCTATATGCAACCAACTGTATAAAGTTGGTTATTGTAAAGACTAACTTGTTCCACCAACTAGCAATTTAAATGTGTTGCAATTTTCTCAAACCTTCGTTAAGCTAATCTCTATGCAATGTTTCGTGAAGATATTTTGTGAAAATTTGTGCTCAGTATGCTCTTGTATATTGGCAATATGGTTAAATAAGCTCAGCCTTTTCTCCTCTCTTTCATTTGCATCTGTGCTTGAGTTGCCAAGCCATTATGTATGCTTAATAATACACTGTTAAGATACAAATTGAAATTGAATGAGTTAGAGTAATTCTTTTTTTTAAACACGTCTTAAAAAATTAATTTCATAAACATGCTTTTAATATTGTTAATTGTATTCTGTGTGTAACTTGCAGCAATCCATGGTTGAATTTTCTGAAATTTTTTCTTTTTGGCAACCTTTGTCAATTTTTTCTTCTCACCTTCAAAAAAATGAGATATTGGAACATTATTGCCTATGATAAGTAGGATAATGGAATAATCTGACATTAATCCTTTCCATATGGTGTCTCTCTAAGAAAAGAAAAGAAGAGGTTTTGCACCTTTTGCTACATGCCACACATCGTAAGCATGTTCTATATCTGGCTTTTCTTTTGTCACATAGCTGGCAGTTTCAATGTGCGGATCCGTGACCAACTTTGACACCTTTACATTATTTTCTTCCAAACATTTTAATTGGCATTTCAATGATTCCAACTCCATAGCATTGGTGTTTTTTACTTCTGTAGACTGTTAAAATGAGAAACAGCAGAAGATGTTATATGATAACACTGCTATTCATGTAACACTGTCATGTCTTACTGTAAGTTTCAATTTTTTTGGTTATATTTTTGTGCTTTTCAGTATCTTAATGACTTGTGTGTCTAGTGTAATGTTTCGCTCAACATCCATTTTACTGCCCAATCCATGAAGACCGCAGTGTCCAGGGCTATTGACGTGCATATCCGAAGCAATTACAATGGATTTTCCTTCAATCTCTTTTAGCTTCGAAGATTGCTCCTTTCTCCAAACTTCAAAAACTGCTTGAATAACATAGCATTTTAATATATTTGATAATTCCGGTTGCTTCATGTTAGGAATCTTTAAAGCAGAGAACAGTTGAAGAACTTTGGTTGATTGGATTCCAGTAGCAAGGATACCAGAAGCCAATAAAAGGTGAAATATTGGCATGCAATTGTTCGTTGGACTTGTTTTCCACTTGGGTATATGATTTTCTTCCTTGGAACAATAGCTACTGACATTGCAAAATGATCCTGTGTGACTTGCTACAGTACAATTTGCACCACATTTCTAGCATACACCAAGCACCTGCATGATCGCATCCTCGAACATGATTAATTTATCTGTTCTTCCAGGTATTTTCCTTGTTTCAGTAAGGCACACCCTGAGTCTGGTTCTTCGTCCATGCTCTCCATTTCTGTAGATGTCTCCTTGTTTGGTGCATACTCTTGCTCTTCTTTTCAAGAAATTTCACTGACACTGCTGCTGTCCTCTTCGGGGCAGACACTAATTTCTGTAATAACATGTGAAGACTTTGGTTGAATAAGTTCATCCACTAGTGCTGGGTTTTTGAAGCTCTCCTGAGATGCCAGTAGATTTATCGGGTTAAGTGGCAGGTTGCTTAGAGATAGTGTCCATGTTTTATCTAAAATGGTTTGTGTTCGAACGAATTTCATTTGCAGTTTACTTTTGGAAAACTGTTGAGTTTCGCATCCATGACTGTTTGAGTTCCCACTGATTTCGACATGAAAATTGTGTGCGTGCACTTAGATGAGACGTGCGGAAAATTGAGCGTTTCGGTGGTTTGTGTCGAACGGGTACATTTCATTGACATAGGACTATCTTATTCACATTGCTGGAGGTCTAACTCTTCACTTTGTTCATCAGACGAAGATTCCTGATCTTTTGAGGTTGAAGGCTCTCCTTCAGGACTTAATATGTCAGAAGCACCCTATTAAACAAGGTAGATACAATTAAAGATTCCTGTTGGGGTTCTTAGTAAATGATAAAATTAATTTGTTTTCTTAAATCCATGTAGCAGCTCTCAAAGTATACCTTTTTTCGTTGCTTTCTCAAGGTACGGTCTCTCATCGTAACGCTTTTCGGTCTGTTGGAATCTGCTAACGACTTGTCTAATGTTGGCAACACAACTCTTTTTAAGGGCACTGAATATTTTTCTTTGCATTCTACTTTTTGAAGGATAGGTATTGAATTTCCTGGCTCGAACGCTTCTTCGTCAAAGTGTAGAGAACATATTCTAGTGCACGAAGATGGTGAAAAAATTTCTTTTTGCAGACTTCTATCCATCTTTTCCTTCTGTATTGCTGGTACACTGATTTTCCCCTTGGGAAGGCAAAGAAATGGTACTCCTATTTGTTTTGTCGCTACTATTGCATCCGTAAACTGGGCAATACATATTTCGCTGGACACTTCAGCCAAGTATATGTATTCAGGAAGTAAAATGGTACGTTTTAATAATGGTCCTGTCCCATAGTCTGTGAAACAAATGATTGACTTCTGTGACGTGTACCCAGTTTATTCTTTGCTGCAAGTCTGCTGCTCAAATATATGTAAACCTGTCCATACACTGATGCTGTTCGATGTAAAGTGACATTGGCAGGGTTGAAAGTGTGCTGTTCTATGTAAAGGTCTGTCGGTAAGACCAAATGTGTCTTCAAAGCTTTGACATATTATAAAAATAGAATTACTTTGTTGCATTATTACATTATTATCTTATTGCTAAACTGCAACTTGCTACAAAGTATATTTTCGATTCTCGTTGATCATCTTTGTAATTGTTTCATGGTCCCAACATTCACGTTTATCGCACAAATACGGCAGAAAACATTCCCCATTGAACACTTTTTTTGCTTCATCATAATTCGATAAACCTTTCAACGCATCGCTATTTTTACTCATTTAATTTTGTAGGCACGTATGTTCTATGTAGACCGAAATTTTTGTTTACCTGCACATGAGGTAACAAACTATTCATGCATAAATTAACATATCAGAGCCTTTCAAGATGGCGGATGTCTAATAAAGTTGGGAAGTCTTTCCAACAAATTTTCTCTGCTACCAAAGGCAAAGAAAAGCCCATAACTGAAAATTAAGTATGCCGTAGGTATATAGATTAGGTATAAGCAATAAAAAAATCTGTTGCCAGTGTCTTTTAGAAATTGTTGGGATGAACCTTTAATATAAAGTTATTTAATTAGTGCCACTCCCTTTTAACTGCAGCTTCTGATTAAGCGCCGCGCTCAGATTAAGAAAAAGTTAATAAGTTCTGTGGAGCTTAAATGAGCATTTACGGTATCCTTACATTTCAACATAAGCGACTACTGATCTCTGTATAAAGTAGGAATACATTTTGTTAACATGAAACATTGCTACACTTACATTGCTACACTAATACTTGCCCTTTTTTCGGTTCTGTAACATTGTATTTAGGCTGCAAACAGTGTACCTACCAAAAGGTAGAATTGAAGCACTGGAAGCCTGACGAGATGGCTGCAATTTCTTACCAAAGTTGTTAATAACATTAAATTTTGAGTATTGTCTTTCTTTGAGACCAAACATGTATGCAAATGTACTGACTAGTCAGTAAAGGTTCCGTCTTGTTGCCTCAAATCTTCTATTCCATAACGTCTTGAAGCGAAATACTAGATTAAAAACAAAATTAATTTGTCACGTTTACGTGTTGGGAGCAATTGTGAATGTAGGTATATTTTTCAGTGGATACGCGCAGATACGTGGATATGCAGTCGTTTGTAATTGAAGAACGAAGCATAAGATATTAATGCATTCATAATATATGACGTATTTTTGAGTGGATACGCAGATCCATGGCTATGCAGTTGTGTGTAATTTGAAGAACGAAGCACAAAATAGTAATGCATGCAAAATATATGACGTAATATTGTGAATTTAGATATATTTTGAGTCGATACGCGGATACATGGATACGGTGTTGTTTGCATTAGCGACTGCGGATACATGGATACATAGTCGTTTGTATGGGCGACTGCGTATCCGAGTATCCACCCCAAAGTATACCTACATTCATATTGCATCATATCTTTTGACTGGCAATACTATATTTTGTGCCAGAGTTCATCAAATGACAATCAACTGCGTATCCATGTATCCGCTCGAAAGTGGATACGTGGTCAACAAACTTGAAGTGGATGGGTATTCTGCAATTTAGCCACGTGTTGCAGCTTGCACACTAAACCATGTATTGATAGTCCTGAGCGGTGTATCTGTTTAGAATTACCTACATCAATGAAAAATTCAAAGGCAAGGTTTTTGCCCTTATGAAAATATATGAAAGTATCAAAGCCCATTTTGTAGAGTTATTGGCTTTATCTAGAGTGTATCTTTAACGCAAAGACAGAATGAGTGATTTAACAGACTGTAACACTTGCAACCAGTCTAGAAGAACCAATCAGTGTGACAAGAAAAACTTGGTGCTTAGAATAATATGTTCAAACTTTCAGGCTGTGTACAATGGTCAGACAAGTATGATAATAAAATGACTGTGAAGAGCACCTTCTAGTGAACAAATACACTGTTTACAAACATCTTCAGACATGCAGTACTGATCCACTGACTACAAGTTTGTTTAAACACATTAAGTATGAACTACAGCAGAAGTATTGGAAGCTTTTGAAATCAAGAGCCATGCAAATAAGGATGTGAATTTAGGTTTGACAGAATTCTTAATTTTAAAGCACTTGGTGTTTTATTGTAAACTGATGAGGTTTTATGTCTTGTTGTATTTCAATTATCAGTCTCTAGGCAACCAGACACCCATAGTTGTCAGCTGCATATTTTAAATTTCAGGTTGACTGAAGTAGGTAATGACATAAGTAAATCTTGGATGCAAAAAAAGGAAACATATACAAATCAACCACTGGTCACCAATACATTGGTTGATTCAGTAGTCAGTGGTTGATGAAAATTTTAGCAGCTATGTTGCAATAAACAAGTGTATGCTTATCTTGAATAAACTTGCATGTGTTACAAGTAGAACTGCACTAAAGCTTGGTAAGTGATTTGAACTGGTTCAGTGATTTTCGAAATAATCATACCTCTGGGTACTTGGAACAATACATGAACCTTAGTTAAAATCTTACCAAGTGGGTTTGTGCACCGTTCCTCCATTCAGTTACGCATATTTTCCATTAAAGTTCAAACTCCAAGTCACTTAGAAAGTATTCACTCGTTTCTAGTTGCAGTATTCCAGTCCCCTTATATTCACATGCCAAGGTTGGTTTGAGTTTTGGAAGAATTGCAAAAAATGTGTATTCTGTATTTTCTATAATGTTTTTGATTGTTATCCAGTGGTGCACTGTAGCTTTGTGACAATCATGTATACCAAATGGCTGTGCATACACAGAAATATATTTTAATTATGGTTTTTAAGCCTTGACCAACAATTATTAGTTTTGTGCATGTCCAATGCTCAAAATGTTTGACATATTGATACTTTCTTAATTGCGCATTTGGCCTTAAGATGTTTAAAAGTTGCAAGATCAAGTATATAAAAGAATATTTAAATAGTGGAAGTTTTAGGTTTAACTGGATTTTGTAAATAAAGGTTATGAAGCAACAATGTTAGTTAACTGTTTAGCCAAACCATGGTAAGCAGAGTTTATCATTGAAAATTTAGGTTTCCATGGGGCACCATCTTTATGAATCTTTCTTACACCATACATCAATGGCCTTTCTCAACTTGTAGAGCACACTTGTTAAAAGCGATCGTTACTAATTTGATCGGATTTCTTACTGTTTAGTAACTGTGCTTGGAAGTTTCTCTCAATTGCTTTTTAGCTCTGAAGAAAAATCTTGAAGCACAGTTTTTAAACCTCAAGAAATGTAGTCAGATGAGTGATGACCTCCAATTTGAGTTTTGTCTGCAGGTTCAGAAAGGCTCAGGATGTACGGTCTACCTTAAATTCATAAATGTAGTGCCCCATTACAACCTATACTTTCAGTCATTAACTCTGTTCCTTGTAGAGTAGCCAAAGAGTTATCATGGTTGTTTCAACGCATTCTCAATAAATTTCCCTGACATGTTTTAAGGAACTTTTTTTGTTTTACACATTACATAAGGAAACTAAAGCACAAAATAAATGCTTGTAACACTGATATGTCCTCAAGTGATTATTTAACACATTCTTTGAATGTTTGCATGGTAATTTACAAGAAATTGAAAATTTTGTGGAAATTCCTCATAAATTTTTTTATTTACTGTTAAATATACATGGTGTTCTGTCAAAATCTCATAGTAGCAGCAACACTGTAATATATATCTTCTGTTTTTCAGAATAATGTTTTCTATGCTGCTAAATTTACTTTGTTTATGTGAACAAGCATAATAGTGCAAACATTGTTTTTATTTTGTTTTTTCAGCTTATGGTGGAAGTTGGAAATGAAATTTCAAATCAGTTTTGGCAGCATAGGCTTCCTGAGGATGATCGCATCTCACCCAACAGCCCTAGGTATGTACTACTGTATGTAAAACTTTTATGTTTTGAATGAATATTCTGGTGAAAATATAGTGTTTCAGGTGTATTTTTGTATTGATGTTTCATATTGTTATACTGCAGAAATTGCATCAGAAATTTCTAGCAAATTGCATTTGATATTCAAATGTGCAATAAATATACCATGCACAGTTTCGGCAGTCCATTTTGGGAGCTGCAGTCCCTGAATTTTTTAGATATCAGATTAGATTATTTAAGTATTGATTATTTAGGACATCAATGTTTATCTCTAGCAGTGGCACAGAAATAAACATAATATATAGAGTTTTTAACTTTTACCATTACATTCTGAAAGTACACATTAAATTTAGTTTCATAGGATTTTGAATTTTTTTAACCATTGTAAGGGTTTAGTCTACTGATCGTCTTTGCATCATGAAACTCAAGTTTCTGATTTTTTCCAAATAATTATTTTTAGCTTTTTGTAGTTGTCTCCATCATTGTCCATGAAGTCTTTATCAGATTTATAGACCCAAAGTAAAGCAAAAGCTTTTGTGTGTGATAAAGACTGAACTGCACGGTTTGTAGTGGCTTATAAAATTCATGATATTGTGGCTTATTTGCCTTGAACTTTTAAGACTCCCTATCCCACCAAATTTCAAACATACCCTGTTCTAATGCCCTTACCTCATGCAGAACCTTATACCACCAATCTGTACACTTCAATTCATACTTCCTACACAACTCCCAATATACCCTTAAACCCATCCGATCATTCCTCTTTCTGTATTCCCTTTGTGCGAAACCAGTAAAACCACTTGCCAAATGCCCTACCAATTCCACCTCCTTACCACAAACCCTGCATCTTGAATTCAAGTTCACTTTTTTAATTCTTGCATGAACAGACATTTTCCTTAAAGCCTAATCCTGAGCTGCAAACACTAATTCTTCTGCTCACTTTCCCAGATAACCTGCTCTAAGCCACTGCCATGATCTCGGGTCAGCCAGCTCAGAAACATCTTTCATGTATTTCCCATGCAGTTTTTTTCCGTAAAGCTTCTGTCCTTTACTTCTCTATTCACATCTTGTATTCACTCTTTGTCTCCCTCACTTGTACTGTTTCACCAACGCCCATCAGCATCCACTCCTCACTCTCTCTGATATATTGAAAGAAGCCAAGCTCCTCCTCCTTCACACAATCAACAACACTAATCCATCCTCTCCCACCATCTTTTCTTTTCATATACATACTTACAACACTCCCTTGCTTATGTAATGATCCAAACATTTTCAACATTTTCCTTGTCTTCACATCCATTGCTTTCAACTCTCCAATGCTCCAATCTAAAATTCCAGCAATTTATCTTACCACACCTGTAGCCCATGTGTTCATTGTCTCGGTCATGTACCCACCTTATAACTTAGACTTTGCTAAAAGTTTCACCCTCCTTTGATACTCTTGGCTAATGTTCTCCTTCATTGCCTTCTGTACTTCCAACACCCCCAGCTACTTGTATCCATTTTCATCTACCTCACCCATAAGCAGACCATCTGGCAGTACAATTCCATCACAACAAACCTTTATCCCTTGTTTCACAACCTGCACAGCACATTTTCCACCCCAAACTCCATTCCAATATCCCTAGACAAAACGTACACAACCTCAATTAAACCCTTCAATTCCTCCTCTGACTTACCAAACAGCTTCAAATCATCGATAAACAGCAAATGGTTGAGCATCCTCTGCTCTTTTCCAACTCATATCCAGTGTTCTCTCTCTTTAACAACATTGTTAGACAACCCATAGCGAGGACAAAGAACAAAGGAGACGAAGAATCCCCCTGGAATATTCTATGTTTGATTTCCACTTCACCCAACACTTCCCCATTGCTGTCAATAGCGTCTTTCAATTCTCCATACTACCGCACAACAGAGCCTTCACATTGTCAACGACCTGTGCCATCTCCAACATCTTTACAATCCATGAATGTGGTACCATATTGTAAGCCTTGCTATAATCAATCCAGCTCATGGCCAAGCATCTTTTCTTCACTCTAGCCTCCCTCAACACTGCTTTGTCAATCATTTGCTGAACTTTAGTCCCTCGTAATCTCTTCCTGCATCCCTTCTGCTCGTCTTGCAATAACCTGTTTACCAGTAAATGTTGATACATTTTTTTGCCAATATCCCAGTGAGCGACTTGCACATTAATGGCAAACATGCAATGGGTTTGTAGTACTAGCCACTGTTCTTTTGGCACTATCCTTCTGTGTGAACACAGTCCTGCTTTTCACCATCCACTCAGGTACTTTCTCACTATCCAAACAACTTTGTAGACTCTCTGTGACTACACCATGCAATGATCTAAACTTCTTAAACAAAAATATTCTTACACCATCTGGTCCAGGTGCTTTCCAATTTTTCATCTTTTGAATACCATTTTCAACGTGTTGAACTCTTATCTTATCCTCATCTTGCTTTTCCACACCGCTCATTTTATCTTCAACCTCGTCCAACCAACTAGCATTCTCATTGTGCTTCTTCTTCATTGACCAAATTGTACTCCAAAACCCTGTTGCCTCCTTAGCATATGGTGGTGCTTCTGTTGGCCCCAAGTTTGCATTGCCATCCAAGTCTTTGTACAGCTGACATTTGTTTTTCTTAAACAAGTTGTTCTGCCTAACCTTGGTACAGTTGTTGACGTACCAGACTTGATCTTATCTTTCAACAAAGCAGCCAGTACAATGGTTCCTTTCTCAACAACCTGGTATTTCCTTACTAACTGGTCCATTACCTTCTTAAGAATGATCCCCTTCCCCATCTCCTTGACCCTGGCCAAATCTTTCCTCCACACACAAATATTCTCAATCCTCCTCTGGCACGTTGGTTTCTTCTTCTCAAATGCGTTGCCTTTTTTTCCTTTTCATCAGGCCCAACCTGTCTGCAACAACATTGTCCTTTATACAACAACCTATGAGGTCAGGCACAGACATCCCATCCTTCACCAGATTGTGCATCAAACCATCAACAATTTTCACTTCTCTGTTCGCCATCTTTTTCTTGACCATCACTTGGTCCTACCTGTTATCCCTGTTCTCTTACTCCCAACAACTATGTCTCCACCTACAGTAAAACTTTCTTTATTGGTCTTATGCCCCATCACAGCTCTTAGAAGAGCTCTTTTATTTGAGTTTGTTAAAACCCTATTCTCGTCTGCCCCTCCACATCCTAGCCTATGGTTGCAGCAGTCTGACACCCTAGAACTTAAAGACTAATTATCCTTCGAAAAATAAGTGTGGTCCCAATAACTGCAGAAGCCTGTGTACTGCCTACCACATCTGGAACACCCAATTCCTTCAAATACCCTTCCTACCTTCCAGAAACAGTACCGAAATAGCCAACTACCAATGAAATGACTTTTGTCAATACCCAGTGTAGCTTTCTAATCTCCTTTGCCAGAGGAAGAGTAGTTTGTAATTTTCTCATTCTCTTTAATCTCCACATTTTTGTCTCACGGTATTGCAAAATCAATGAATATCTATTCCCAAATTACTCGATTTAACACAGTAACATCTGGATGAATAATTACAGTCAAACCTGTATATAACGGCCACTCTTGAGACTTTCAAAAGAGACCACTTAATGCAGGTGACCGCCTAATACAGGTTAACCAAAAATACTGCACAGGGGGGAGGCGATTTGGGCATACCCCAAATTTCATCACTTCATTTAAGAAAAGAATAAGACAAGGAGCAGTGGTATTTGAAGCAAATTGTACTATATTTGTAAACGCGACATTTCAATGGAAAGTAACAGTAATGACGGACTTTATAAATCTAATGTCTTAAAGTGAAACAGGGATTTAAACATACAATGTTTTTGCAATGTGATGTCACAGCCCGCAGGCAAGTGTTTATACTGCAGTATTGAGAAATAGTCAAGTGTTGCTGCAGTGTTGAAACGTCTGACAAAGAAGTCTGGCATTTCGGTGTTTGAAGCTTTTGAGCCTTTGAACAACATACTATCAGTCAATAAATGTTATACAATGTGTGTTGACAGATCTTAACCATGAGCGGAATAAAGTTCATAATTGTAAAATGTGTCGTCCGTGTTTACTCAAGGTATTTCAGGTTCATTATTTCGAGGGTGGCCGCTTGATACAAGTAAACATAATAGTAAAAGCCAGAGATGGGACTGAAACACTTTGGCTGCTGCCGCTTAATACAGGAGGCTGTTTAATACAGGTGACAAGTATAGTAATTCTTTAGGAAAACAATCAGGACTTTGAAAAGTGGCCGTTTAATACAGAGTGGCCACTTAATACAAGGCTGTTATATACCAGGTGGGCTGTAAAATAATAATAGTGGAAACTTTATTGGAAAATATCATATGTATACATACAATCATAAATCTCACTGTTTCAGGTAACTTATGACTGACTA
>JAODVQ020484587.1:0-10221 GCA_025400075.2 Phenganax stokvisi
AAAATAATTTCTCTGGATGGGACTCAAGCCCATGACACTCAGCATTCCGGGTTGAGTGCTCTACCAACTTAGCTACCAAGGCAGTCAGTTGGCAGAGGGCCCAAGTCTGCAACACAAAACAACACAAAGCAAGGCAAAGAAGGATGTTAACTACACTAGACCGGCTAACGCACAGTACCCTGTTAACTACACTAGACTGGCTAATGCACAGTACCCTGTCACATAGCATGTAAATATACTAACACTAGTTTTTTTAAATGTACTTCTTATGTGAATGAGCTTTTACGAACACGCCCACTTCTAAGCTCGAGCGTGAGTACAAGAGAAGACAAAATCGGAAAAACTAAGGTTCATTCAGTCGACAATAGATGTAGCTCCGAGTATTCTTCCGAGACTCTTACCTTCCTTTGACTTTTAACCGTTCATTTGATTATATATAGTTTTGCCAAACTTGGGGTAAATCGGACGCTGTGTTTGAGAGCGCATAGGTCTCTTACCTCTGAGGAAGGTAGCATGATGCTTTACGCCAGACATATTATTATACTAGAGTAATCTCTCCAGCTAACTTTAAAATATTTTTAAAAGTATCCGAACATTTGTGGTTGTCAAAAATAGATCGCTGACTCTACTTGGCCATCCACCTAATCAGAGCTGCTAATTAATGAGTCTTGCAAATATCTGTGTTTACGGACAACTCTGATACATGAAACCAGTAATATAGCAAAGACCTTTAGGGCCGAGTATATAGGGATGACACATGTGATCACCTATCATAGCAATACATTTCTGAAATGCGCATGCATGCCGAGTACAGGTGATACAACACGGTGCCACCCACGCGGAAGCAATTATTTTAAAACTTGGGCCACGATTTCAATAATTGAATTTGATTGGTTGAGAAGTTCTTTCAAATCTGGCCACATTTCCGCATTCACGGTAGGACATGCGGCCAGTGTGCAAAACAGCTAAGCCTCTCTACGTTGTTAGTCTAGAAGGTCTTTGGCATCCGTGCTAGACTGTTTAGGCATCATGCCATCAAGGTCCATGGCTGCTGCGCTCTTTTCCAGGCTGCCTGAAGTCCATGCGTTTGCACTCTGTGAATATATGTGTTTTGTGCGTGGCACTGTGTCATAGCGCCTTTAATTTTGGCCACAAATCAGATTATGGAATTAAGGTCGTAGGAAACTTAATGTTTTCACTGCACATTGTTAAGATATTTTAACTAAGCTTACATTGCCAAAATCAATAAAGAGTACTTTAACATCATTTGCTGACACAACTTGTTCAACTGTTGCTCTGTACCTAAATGAATGAATAGAGATTGAAATTCTAATAATAATTAAAGTTTCCTTGCACACACATGCTCCATTCTGCAAGTAGTGGGACATCAATGTGCAGTTATCAATTACAATAAGGTAAAATGTGAAGTCTGTATGTAAAGTGTTGTCTGATGTAGGAAATTTTACAGTTTAGATGTCAGCCCTATAGATTTTGCACCATAGTATATTGGTATACTAAACACGCCAATTATCCATGATTTATGCGTTCAAGTAATTTTTCCTGGCACATCAAAGTGGGAAATGGCTGACATCGAACTAACAAAAACACAACCAATAAATACTCTACAACCCCTTTTCTGGCCAGGATGTCCAAGGCTATACTCTACATATTGAATGAATGTCACAAGGGTATGATATTGGCATGGTTTGGCTAAGGCAGCTGTGTAGAAGGAGGTTCTTCGAATCATCATCTTCCTATTAGACAAGTTTCAGACTCATGTAACATCCACTGAACGTCACCGAAAGTATATACTAGAAGTATTGTTATCAATATTTGACTGGTTCTGTGTAATGGCTACCCCTCTCTCAGAAAGAAGCAGAGGTCCCGAACTAAACTTGATCAAAATAAACACCACATGAAACTCTCTTCATTTCAACTGTGACATCACTTTGTCTCCATGGTTATCAATCAAAACTTGTTTTACGAGTGAATAAAATATTCTCTAAATTTAAAAATGTAGCATGTAGTGCTGCTCAAAAAAGGAGAAGAGACAAGACAGGGATTGTACTGTGCACCTTGCTGGGGTCACACATCCCTTTATCATCTCATTAATATTTATATAAGATGGCATGTAAATCCTCTCTTCTCTTTTTTGAGCAATCCCTATATGCCACACTTGTATATTTGTAATTCACTTGTCTCGCTTCAGTTTTTAAACTTTTGTTTCCATGGAAACAGAGTGACATCGTAGTTACCTTGAAGAAAGTTTCATGTTGTCTACCTTTGCACCAAGTTTTGTTGTCAGGGATCCTTCTCTTTGCAAGTTATAAACTTTGGTTGGTTGCCATGAATACAGCATGACTTCATGGTTACCAAGAAGAGTGCTTTATTTGGTCTGACCAAGTTATGTTGTCAGGGACCCCTTACTGTTGGCTACTTATTAATAAAAACATTTTAAACAAGTTTTTGTTGCTGAGGCTGCTTGCTTTGGTTTACAAACTTGTATGTTTGTGTTTTCAATATTAGTAATTAGTTGAACTTGTATTAAAAGTTTCATCACAATCCCACCTACGCTCTCTGATATAGAGGAGCAAACATCTATTATAGGCAGGTACTAATTTTAGCGAAAAAGTCAATAATTGCTAAAATCGCTAAATTAAATACCCGCTAAAAATAGTTACAGTAAGGTAGTTAGTGTGGCTTTACACCTGGTCCACTAAGCTATCTAGCTACCCACGAGAGTTTATCGCCTTGTTTTGAACCGCATCACCTAGCTCTGCGTTCTTCTAAGAGTCACGTGGATGAACGTACGGCAGACTACCGTATACTCCTGTTCACTAGCCCTATATTGTCATAGTACAAATATATTATACTATGGGCTGGGCTTGTGGTCTACTCGGGTATACACTCGCCGTCATATTATAATCGAGGTGTGCCAGGGAAAATGTGATCCTAGTACAATCTTTTGTCTTGTCTCTCCTCCTTTTGAGCAATCCCTGTACCACATTTTAATTTATTCACTTATAATATGTATGTTTATACAACCGTACATAAGTACACTAACCATAGACCGTCTGTGTACTTGGCAATGCAAGAAACACCTTTCTTAGGTGAGAATGTGCCAGGGATTGGAGGGCTAGCAGCCATATCCTTCCGGAGTTGTTGCATTTGTTGATCAAGCTGAGGCCCTGGATAACAAGAACCAGATGACTGCATGCTTAAATATCAAGCCATGCAGACATATTAACGCCATCAGCTACGCTGTTGCACTCGAAGGGCCACTATAGTGGTACCGCATGATATTGCATGGTAATGGCCATAAATGTATTATGCACAAGGTAACCTGCACATGCACATTAAATTCTGCGTATTGCCCATAACACACATGCACTATCATGGCGTGCAATGTGTTTAATATTTAGGCTGACATGATATACACGAAACAGATTACACTATCATTCTCAGTACACCTATTGCTATCATGTCTAGACTTGTATTAACTCAATAATTAGCATTTTTGATCATAATATACCTTGCTCTACTACCTGTACCCAAAAGTGACAAGGAGATACAACTTCTGTTACTATCACCTGTGAAAGAATAGAAACGTAGAGCTTAAAGGCTCCCTAGTGGCACTTAGTTACTATGAGTTCTACCATATGGAACGCCAACGCTGACAAAATTCAACAACGATCAAGTGTACCCCTATGAATGTATCTATAAATGTATATAATTGAAACGTATTTATAAATGGATCAAACGTATTACGGTCGAAATGTAAATGTATCTTATAGCCTACCTAGGTCAATTTTTCATTGTTTGGGATGCACCTTAAATCTACTACATCACCTAAGTAGGTGTGAAGAGTGATATCAGGTGTGAAGAGTGGCTATAGTAGGTGTGAAGAGGGGCTATATCAGGTGTGAAGAGGGGCTATAACAGGTGTGAAGTGTGGCTGTATCTCATTAGCATGGTCCGTCCATCTAGCTGCTGTACCACTGGGTCAAGATCAAAGAAGACGCTAGCTATCGTTTGCACGCGGTACACCAAGGCATGGCAGGCGTGCATGCAACCATAACGCTAGTAACACGCTACACACAGCGAGGCGTAGTACTAGTGCACGCAACTGGGCTACACTGAAACCAATTCAACGCGAGAACCTAGACCAGAGCTACCTACATAGCCAGAGATAGCTGGACAGCAGCGACGTGCAGTCCTACTCAATACAACGTATTACCACACCTAAACCAATGCTTGTAAAGCTAAGACTACTAAGCATACTACCGCCAACAGTTACCTAGCTAGCTAACATAATCCGGATCTAACAAAGGCAGCCTACCTTGCAGACAGAGGAGGATGGCCATTACGTAACACATGGCAATTTTTGCCAAGTCAGTAATGTCGAGCTCCGTAGGGAATGTATGGCTCTAGAAGATCCTTCACTAGGCAAAAACCAGGCAATGATCAGGTTATGTTTATAGCTCAATGAACGTAGCTTTCGAAGCACACGCTGTTCATCTACTGAACCCCGGTGATCCCGTATGGTTCTGCTGAGTTATAAAGCAAAACACTAGAAAGCTTCCCAGCCTAGAACAATGACCTGTTGAGGGGCGCCGAGTGAATATATCTATTGTTCCTTTCCTTCTACAAGTCTCTGCAAAAGATAGACCGTCAACTTTTTATAGAGGAAACATGACTAGAACTGGCAACGTCCAAGCTATCGCAATTCTCCCTGGAGAGCGTTAATTGGAATTCCTCTGCACTAATGAGAATTCTTCCGAGATTCACGTGATCGTGGCCACCCTGCAGAGAAGCCGAAGCTCTTAGGTTGTCGCGGTTCGTCACACTCTATAAAATATTCACGATCCTAGGATGCGCTACAGGCTTGCCTATTGCTTACTAAAGCTAACAAAGCACTTTTGGCAACCAAACCTCTCGTAAATGGGAGACAGGACGGAGTACAGCAGCAGAGAACTTAGCCATTTTGAGCCATGTGAGATATGAACGGCAGAGAATACGGAGGAATATGGGGGGCGCACGCGGAGGGCCTATAAACCACAACATACCTCTTAGGGGTGTAATAACTAATACTAATGTAATGGAAATGTTTTTATAAACGTATCAATGCACGTATCATTGCCGAAATTCAAACTTATCAATCAAACCATCTATAAACGTATTTAAATGAACATATATCACAACTTCCACCACCCCTTGATCTCGAAGTGTTCTAACCACGCCTTATTGTAATGCGCATGCACAGAGAACAAAATGGAAGCTTGTGTACACTTTGCGGAGAGAGCGCTACAGGAAATTGTAAATGAGCTTGTGATTGGCCAACCAGACTCTAATTGGTAAAGGCAACCAACACACGAGTCCAAGCTTGCACTACTTAAAGCATAGTCAGACTTTTGATCACTTGTTAGCGAGGACAGATATCCAATTGTTTCCTTCACATGCATTGCAGTCCATGGAGGCGGTAACTAGCTAAACTTGAAGACTTGAGAGTCTACAACTCGCCTATGTATAAATGTTAGCATTTGAGCCATTACACACGCTACAGTGGGTCGTCATTTATGCTGAGGTTGAGATGTCTAAACTTATGCACGAATATACTCGTCAGTGGTGAGAAATCTTGGTTCTACTGATGTTATGGCTACCTTCTCCGGTTGTTGGTGTATTGCCTTGTATGTCTTTGTTTCCGCAGAGGCCAGCCGCTCCTAAGTTACAGGCTAAAAACTGCTTACCTACTCGTCCACTTGTTGTACTTCGAGCTTGTTTGGTTGGTCGAACTAAGCATAGCAACCCCGTGGCCATCACATCCTTCGTTTTTGATCAACATGCAAAAACGAGAGCTCTATAATTCGTGCAATGTCGTTCTTTCTTGCACGTTGATAAAAACTGCACCTGCTTTCTGCTGTTTCCGGGTTACCGTAAAGTCGGGAACATAAGTACCGGTACTTCTATTCGAAGATTGTGCATTTTTGCGTAGCTAATTGCATGGGGTACTATCTATTCGGGATAAATATTGCATAGTAGATGGATAGAATGTACATGTACAATGACAACATAATACGGTACTAGTTCTGGAGTCAAAAGTCTCGACTGCATTTTCCAGATTTCACCGTTAACTCTGTCGATCGTCGCAGCGTTGTTCTTACGTGCAAGCGGTCTTTCTTCTCACCATGAAGTACATATTCACAGGGCAGTTCTATGCCCCCACCAACAACCCACAGGCCTTCTGTCGCTGATCTCGGTTAACCAGTTACCGTTCCTGTAATACTTGTCACTGAGCCGCTATCTAGCAATGGAGCTAAAACGGAAGATAGAATGTCTGGGAAGTGTCCAATGACACTGCCGTCGCTGTCAAGCTTCACTTTTATCGCTGTTCTGCTGTGAGGGTTGTGGACCTCTCTCTCAAAAAAACTTTCCTCCTGGTCCACCAGCTCGATAAACAAGGTGGACCTTTACACGAGAGCGTCTTAAACGAGCTAGAACTACCATAATCGAGTTGCAGCTGCCTGTACACTAGCTCCGCCCAAATTACTTTATGCACATGCTCATAATAATAACCGGGGCGCCGCGGCAGCTGCGTGTGTGTGACCGGGACTAATGCAATGTCTTCTGCTACCTTGGCCTGCAACTGCTGACCCCGCTATTTTTTTGGAGCATGAGACTACTCTCGCTAATTCAAACATCGAAAGCGAACAAAGCAATGATGAAGGACCTACTATAACTTCTAGCAAGCATCATTCGTACTCCAGAGAGGCAAAACTTCAGATTCTCAAGTAATACTATGAAAATGGCTGTAATAAGTACAAAACCTGCCTGAAGTTTAAGATTTCCAAGCCAAGCCTGCATAGGTGGATTAAAGCTGAAAATAATATTCAACATTGTAAGAAAGGCAGCAAGCGTGTGAAAGGTGGTGGACGTAAAGCATTTTGGCCTGATGTGGAGAAGAACCTTGTTGCTGAGTTCAAAGAGCTGCGCCTAAAGGGTATGAAGGTGAAGCATTACTGGTTCAAAACTTGAGCTCGTCAGCTTATGACCAAACTGCATCCAGATATTGATTTTCGCTTCTCGTCGGGATGGTTTGATCGCTTCAAAGCATGAAACGACATCTCATATCGCCGAGCTACAAATGTTGCTCAACAAAACCCTGCTGATCATGAGTAGAAAATTCGCCATTTTCACCTAGAAATTCGACGAGTTGCTGCAACTGCTGATTGTACAGATCAACTGGGCCAGTTCAGCTTATCAACAATAGCGAATGTTGACCAGATACCTCTTGAATGGTGAACTTCGGGTCAAGCCTCTCCTTATCTTTCGGGGGAAGGGTTTGAGAATTACAAGGGCTGAGAGAATGGAATATGATAAACGTGTACATATCAGATTGCAGGAAAATGCCTGGTGTGACGAAAGCATAATGCAGTATTGGGTGTCTGACTTGTGGAGACAACCTTTTTCCCCTGATGCACAGAAACCAAAGCTACTTATTGCTTAAGTTCACAAAGCAGACCCCAGTGATTCTTCAAAAGCTAAAAACAGAGTGCAAGACGGAAGTAGTACTTGTCCCTCCTGGGTGCACAAGTCTTGTCCAGCCTTTAGATGTATCATTCAATGGAGAGATAGATGAACAACAGACTAAACATATGCACGAAAATTTGGAACAATATCTTCATAATTCTCTCTCAGCTTCAAAACAACGAGTTTGATAACCAAATGGGTAGGAGTGGCTTGGGCTCAAGTAAGTCAGAAAAAAGGAATGATCCAGCATGCCTTCAAGAAGTGTGGTATCTCAGTTCCTATTGATGGCAGCGGAGATGCAGAAATCAATATCCGTGGTCTCGATGGATATATTTTCCGCAACATGGCACTGATCCTGAGTCAGAAGGGGAATACATGTTTTTCCTCAGATGAGGAATCTGCTTAACTATATTGATTCCTATGGTGATAATTTACAATCTGTAAAAGTGATGCATCAGTATAATTATGATGGGTACTTATATTCATTGGGTACTTATATTTGAATGGGTACTTCTATTCATAAAAATGATTGCAAGCGAACTGATGGGTACTTATATTCCAGAGTTTATGGTATGAGAATATCGTGCGGAAATCACACCATTTCCAATTCTAGTTACATAGTCAAGATAATCTATGATTAAGATGCCATCCAGGGAGCGCATGCCTGAGCCGCTAGTCACGCTCCCGTTTACGGTTTATTGTAGGTGGGTGTGGCCGATTGCTGTTTGCAGGCCTGCTCCCCGTGTCACCTCTGCTGGGTGGCAGGCACATCTAGCCAACCAATTGGGAGATTATCATCAGGTCTATAAACAGAGCAGCCACTATCAATACTCCATGCTATAAGCAGTCATTCATTTGAATACCGTGATGCAGTTTGCACTGCCCCATGGCGGGGTAGTATACAGCACCACCATTGTGGTGAGTTGGGGGGCTACTGAGCTCCATGCACATAGTCATTCGTTCGATAATCGGGCTGCTCAGTATGGCAGGTTGCTCCACGGCGGGGTAGTATGAATCACCACCATTGTGGTGGGTGTGCAGCTACTGAATCCACGCAAGTATCATTCGTTCGAGCTTTGGGCAGCTCAGCGTTGCAGGTAGCACTACCCCACAGAGAGGTAGTATAAAGCACCGCCATTGTGGTGAGTCATAAAGCACCGCCATTGTGGCCAGTCGGGGGCTACTGAATCCATGCAAGCAGTCATTCGTTCGAGCTTTGGGCAGCTCAGTGTTGCAGGTTGCACAGCCCCACGGTGGGGTAGAATGAAGCACCACCCAATTTTGCAAGTCGAGTACTATCATGCTCCATGCAAGTAGTCATGTGTTTTAGCACAGGGTTGCTCAGCCATCGCAGTTGGTACTGCCCCTGCCCCACTGCAAGGTAGTATGAAGCGTAGCCCATCATGGCGAGTAGCAATTATGCTCCATGTAAACAGTGATCTGTTTGAGAATCGGGTTGCTCGGTGTTGCAGCTGGCAGTGCCTCACTGTGGGGTTATATAAAGCACTGCCCTTCGTTGCGAGTCCAATCGTGTCTCAAGCAAGCAGTCATTTGTTTTTAACACGGGGTTGCTCATCATTGCAGGTAGTTGTGCCCCTATTGTATGAAGCACTGCCCATTGTCACAAGTCGGGGGGCTATTGTGTTCCACGCAAGCAGTCATTCGTTGAGCTCTAACGGGTTGTTGCAGGTTACTCTGCCCCACACCGGGGTATCAGAAGGCATCACCCATTGTTCCTAGTAGGGGGCTATTGTGCTCCATGCAAGCGGTTGTCATATGCTTTAGCACGAGGTTGCTCAGCATTGCAGTTCATATTACCACACGGCAGGGTGGTATAAAGCACCAGCCATTGCTAGCTGGCAGTTAGCTAACGAGCTGCATTATTTTTCTTTTTCGTTGTTCTCCATCTCGTCAGGGTGTGATCAGGACTGCGTTGGGCAGCAGGTGGAGCCTAATATTAGAGGACTCCACCCCATGCCACGTCCCTTTCATTCGGCGAGAGCCCAGTCCTTTTGCTAAAATCCCTTATGTGACCTCTGAGTCTCATGCTCAGGGGTGTAGAAGGAGGAGATGGGGGCAGGGATACTCGTACATAGGAGGTGAATTAACTAACTTCACGTATATTTAGTTAGCTGACACGCCTACCCGTGTCCCTAATGAAATTAATAGTAGAATTAAAAACAGGACGCAGAGCTTTAGAGTTTGACGCATTGTGTTGTGCTCTGCCTGTCGTCATACTTGCAACAAGAAATACAGACCTAAGCTTCCCTTGCACTTTCCTCTAGTTCTGGAAGAATTACAATCTGGGGACTGCTGTAAGTAGGTAATAAAATCAATAAACTCACTTTTACTTCAGAGTTTTTATCAGGCAACTTCTCATTAGAACTTAAATCATCCCTCAACATATGTGATGTTTCATCTACCAGCTTCTCCTCACTTTTTGGCTCAACATATTCCTTCCATATGTTTTTCTTAACCTCTCTGGCCCGTTTCTCGGCTGTAAGTAATGTATTGTAAAGTCCAGTACGATCTGCCTGAGCTCCAACTTTTGCAAGCCCTTCCTATTACAAAACACATAATTATATACATAATACTGATAATAGAGCCACATAAAAGTTAATGTAATTTTAGTGACTTGGTTTATCTATTGTCGTTCAAATTCTTAACACTATACGTAATCTCCATGTGCACGGA
>JAODVQ020484692.1:0-10220 GCA_025400075.2 Phenganax stokvisi
GTTAACTATAGTTAAGTACGAATATCAACCAACCAGAACCGCCTATTCAAGATTTAACTACTCTTTAACTACAAAATCGTAGTTAAAACGTAGTTAAATGTTTTATACAACCGGCCCCAGGCCCTTACATTACTAAAAACCAGCGCATGTTTATGTTTAGGAAGTTACGAGACGAAATCAAACTCGTTTTATGAAGATCCTATGTCGTGCTATTTGGAGCGTTACCAGCGAGAATACTTAGAGTACCAAGAACGTAAGTCAGATGATTTTGCCATCCGTTAATCCATCCCAGGTTCCCACTGTTCCCAGGACTCGAAGTATACTGAGCAAAATAGCGATATGAAGGAATGCATGCACAACCAATAAACGTTAAAAGTCGTAGATACTTCTTATGTGGAGAAGTTCACATTTTCTTCCCATTTAGGCCATGCTCATGAATTCAAATATTTTCCTCAAGAACTAAGCCACCCGGAACCTCGACCGTTTCAAAGACGTGGTTCATTGCAGTTATGGCAGTTCTTAGTGATTCTTCTCGAGGAACCCGATTGCGCAAAATATATCTCATGGACGGGAAGAGGCATGGAGTTCAAACTGATTGATCCTGAAGAAGTCGCTCGACGTTGGGGAATTCAAAAGAACAGACCTGCCATGAATTACGACAAACTCAGCCGTTCCCTGCGCTACTACTATGAGAAGGGAATCATGCAAAAAGTCGCAGGTGAAAGATATGTTTACAAATTCGTGTGTAGCCCAGAAGCTCTATTTGGCATGGCATTTCCAGATTCCCAGAAGCCATACATTAAACCAGAATGTCGCAGTGCAACACCATTGCTGGCTCATACACAAACCATGCTAACACTGCCACCTGAGTACCACACTAAAGACTACTATCAACATGGCGTTTACAACCCCAGTTGTTTTCAACCTTCATGGGAGACGTACCAAACTGAGGGGCAAACTTGCGTGTACTAAATTATCTTCTACATTGATATCCCCGTTCCAGGATAACCTAAATCTCAAGAAACTCTTAGGATAGCAAAACTCACCCTACTATTGTTTGTTATGAAGATAAACTTCATTTATTCAACAACCACGAGTTGTTTCATCTTGTTTTCAGAGCGGTTGCATAATGCACTTTGTTGTCCTTAACCATGCACCGTATATGGATTCTCACGCATAAATTCAAACATACTGTACCGTTTACTTCCATGCATCAGGCAGAACAAACTTACTAACCTTGTTACGAGCTATGGATACAATAAATATTTCGCTCATTACAAGAACTGCCATTCGCAATTGTTGTAAAATACAATCAAATGTAAATATACAAGAACAATTCATTTATATTATGGTAACTACAAGTATAATATATGAATGAAATGCTTTCAGAAATTATATTTTAAAAACATTGCCACTTGCATCCGTATATACAGTAGTGCTGCGTAAAACTAGCTTGTGATTTATATAACTGCAGTGCAATGCAGTATAATGCGTTAGTTCAATCATTCGTGCACGGTGAAACAGTTTCTAAATGACATGCACTCAACCATTTATCACTGATTTCTTGGACTAACTAGTTTACTTCTAACAACCAAATTCCAAAACAAGACGAGCTCTAGCGTAGATAAAACTGGTTTACTCCGTATCCAACACCGTAAATACTTGGCCATTTAGAGTTTGCGATGTTTCCAAAGCCACACTCACGATCATATTTGATAAATGCACTATTTGGTCATGCGGTAATTTCTACAATAAAACCATATTGTTTTATTTCATTCTAATCGTAATGTCAAGGTATGTTTGCGCGAACGTGGTTGCTGTGGTAGAATATTTGCGAGCGTATCTCAAAGGTGCATTTCGGGCACGTATGAGTGCATGAGCTATCGCAAAATTAGAAGGCATGTACGCAGGTAAAACTATTACGCGCATTTACAACATAGCTACTGTACATGCAATTTTTACTCTATATACAACGTTCTCAATCGTAACGTTTCTTCTTTTCATAATTGCCTTTTATCGCTCACGGGCCGGAAAAACAGCGTCTTCTATAGAAATTGACTGATCGATTGGTTTGTATTGAGTTATCCTCGTTTGTTTGGTTGGCGTGAAATGGTATAACTTCTATGTAATTTCTATTAGGGCACTGAGTGCAGACATTTCACCTACATACAGTAGTCTAACCATTTTTGTACTACTGCTGTGTATTAAAGTGTGTTCTATTGGTCCGAATATCTTCGAATAGAGATAATTTGATGCGCACTATAAGCCACGTGCTTCGATCGTGCGGTAAGGTGCATAGGGGAAGTTTTAACAAGAATAATGAAAATTTTTTTCATTATTCATGGTCATAGCTGCCGAAATCAAATTTCAGGAGAACACTATACTAGTGCTGCATGGATCCAGAAGAATGGGTTTTTAAACAAGATCAAGGCTTTGAAAACTTTACAAAGATCGTTTGCTGACATGACGTTAGCAGTGACAGCATTCAGCAATGATACATAGAAAAGGTAGACGAGGTAGCGCCGGCTATAGTTAGCTACTGTACGACATAATTACATTTCACAAACCTCTAGCGTCTTTGAATAAAGCCACTCGCACCAAACTCCACAACATGTTATCTGTTGTTCACTGCTTCTCCGAGAAATATTTTCTACCATTCTCTGAAATTTAACAAAGAAACAACTTCAATAGAAAGGACATTAGTACTCTACCATGAGGTGACAGTTAGCAAATGTACAATGTCAAAACAGCACAAGAGTACAAAGCTATGTGATAGTCCAGTACTCTGATATTTTCATTTACCCTTGTTTCAACTAGTTCGTCTTGTTGAGCTCCTATATCAACAATCACCAAGATCCCATTTCTCTCAATACGCTCCAAGTGTTCTATCATGTCAGATCTCCAGTCAGTTCTCAAGCCACTTTTTGAATCAGCATCTGTCTAAATGAATAAAAATTGACAAATGCACAGCTCACATTGTGTTCAAAAAATTACAACGTGGCCATTTGACCAGAGCCGTGGTACTCAGCACAAACAAGATTTACAGTGCACTAGATATATGTGGAAAGTTGCTAAATGTAAAGCCCGGCGCGCACTAGAGCTATGTGCTTAGCCAAGTTTCACTCGCGACAGTTGGCGTAAGCTATTTCCCCCAGTGCGCGATGGCGTTTCGAGCGTTTTCCGGCATGCTTGCCAAATGCACCAGATGCCCAATATGTTTGATAATTTCAGGCAAGAATGAACATTTCCTCCAAGTGTGCGCGCAGGAAAGCTATCGCCTTACGAAATTACACTAATGCACGTGCGCAGAAGCGGTAACGTGGGCACACAAATATGGCGGCATGTGCGTGCGTATTAGTGTGATTTCGTAAGGTGACAGCTTTCGTGCCTGCACACTTGGAGGAAATGTTCATTCGTGCCTAAACTGGCGCATTTGGAACGCGTGCCGGAAAACGGTTGAAACGCCATCGCACACTGGGGGAAATAGCTTACGCCAACTGTCGCGAGTGAAACTTGGCTAAGCTCATACCTCTAAACGCAAGCCCGGCGGCACTCCTCCGCCAATTTATTCTGTAGAAGGCCGCTAATTACTTGTCATGAACTGACTTTAATTGTTTTCATAAATTTAGCTTATTTATTTTTAAACATCACCACTAAAAAAATCTGCACGGTACAATTTTTGGCATATATTGCTTACAGACAAGCGACAGAGAAACCAGTTGCTTGCTAGGGTGAAATACTGAAATCTCTGCCTCCTGACGAACATAATTATATTCATGTACACGGCAAAAAAGACAAAAATTGACGTTGAGCTCTACACATATCCAATAATTGCAACAGAGTATCTAACTGTTTATTTATTTATTTACACATATTTATTGGACTGGGGCCGGTTGTTCGTGCGCCGTTTAGCTTAAACGGTGGATAAGTCAGGATTCAAAAACACTCCCACACATATTCTAATACTTTCAAATCAAATCTTATGTCATTAAACTATAGGTAAATAAATAATTATTGTATTCAGTCTGTAAACTTTCGTTGTTAATAGAATACATAAATACGATTTCTAAGTTGAACTTATCCACAGTTTAAGCTAAACGGCGTACGAACATCCGGCCCCTGAGCAGTGAATAAGGTAAAAATTGAAAATAATAAGAAACATACAGATCGATACTGCTGCAGTAAAGAAAAATTAACCAGGATGTTTACTTTATCCAATTCCAATTCTTCGTTAATTTGGACCTAAAATGAGACATTGAAAATATTTTGCAAATTGCATCGCGTTGCCGCACAATTACTAAAGAAATTTCATCTACACTTCTTAACCTCATTAATTATTCATGAGAGTTCTGACTAATAAGATCACGTGAATCGGCTCTTAAAACACATGCGTAGTAACACACTACATCCACTAGTGTTTGATCATCAAACACTAGCGTTTCATCTATGTTAATTTCTTTGAGAAAGCTATATGTTAAAAACTTGCTCTGCGTGTTTGAGAAAGTTGCTTCAAACACGGGAAAGTAATGAATTGATTCATTACTTTCTCGTGCTTTGATACCGTGATGTATACACATTGATAACACGCAGGACGAGTTTTTCGGGCTAGCACAGTTTAGCGGGCACCTTACAGCTGCTGACCAGCATCCAAAAAATATATTATGTTGAGGACGTTGAGCCCGCAACCCCGATCGTGGTCTCCGCTAGACTGCACTCTAGCGCGAGTTTTTGAAGAAGTGACATAAAGAACGTTTACGTTTTCTCACATCCCACCTCAACACCTTTCTCTTCAAATTGCTTCTTTACAGCATTTTCAAACTCTCCATTTTTCTTATGTCCTGAAAATTTTGCACGTCGCCGAAGCCGCTCTGTAAAAGACAACTAAAAATATTACAAAATCACGACAACGCGTGATTCATCGTTCCAAATAACAGTGACAGTTTTCCACGAAATATGAGTTCAAACACAATTGTGGTGTATCTTAAAAGGGCACCGGCGTATAGTCACCCGTGTTTTGAAGTGAACTGGAAATGTGTACGGGAGTGTTTAGTAGCTAAAGTATACTTCATTCATGCAACGTAATAAGCAAAAATCCACGCAACAAAACCCGATGTCCGCTCTACTATATCTCAAAATGAATGCATGAATTGGATGTTAACCTTTTATAATTCCTTCAGCTGCAAACATATCTTTCTTATAAGTTACCTAAAGGTTGAACAGAATCAAACATGAAAGAAGAAGCAGACAATGACTTCGAATGTCTTTGCATAGCACATGCACTCTTTATCCTGTAACAGGGAAAATATCAAACACCCAGTACTGTACCTTCCATAAATAGTCTGGCCCATCTATCAAGTACGCTCGAGCATTGCTGTATTTGAAAGCAAGATGCAAACATTCCGTGCCAAACTCAAAATCATTTTGGGTACACTAAAAAGACATGGAATTTGATGATACATATTCTTTTGCCGCGATGTCGTTCAATGGAGTAAGGGAAAGAATCGCCAGAATTCCACACCGCGAAAACTTGATAGTTTTTGTAACCGATAAGTATAATTTGCATGCTTGAGCTTCGCAAAAAGACAAAAGGAAACACATTATCACGAAATCGACTGTTTGGGATGGGACTGCATGAACGTCAAATAGACGGAGATCGCTGAAGACAAGGACTTCTAGACGACGACGACGACGACTAGAACAAGCGAATGTGGTAAGGAAAACTACAACTCAAAGGAAACCTCAACATGTGAATACCAACGATCTAGAAATGGCTTCAAGCACGTCAAAATTATCCAGCGGGAATCGAACTGTTCAGCTGCTGAAGCGTGCCATTCACAAAGGAAAGTTAATGAGGGCAGCATCGCATACCAATGATGTTTCAATGAATTTATTGTCGCTGCTCCTCAATAAAAAATCGTTTATACATCGTAGTAAATTATTTTCTCTTTCATTGGTCGCCAACAAATAAGTGGGAAAACATTAAGCCTGGTTCTCATTTGCAATGCAAGCATAAGCATCAGCCGAGACGAAAGAAAAAACAAAGAAAACCAATGAAGTGTGCGACAAGCACAAGAATGCATAAACATAAAAACTTAAGCATAAGTCTAGGCAGAACAAAAGAAAATTCAAAGAAAATTCTTTCCGCTTGCTTTTACAACCCTCACAGCCCCTGTCTTTACTAGCCTATAGTTGCGTTACAAGTGAAAAACCAGACTGAAAATAGTGCTCTACAGGGAACACATTGAATAACGATATAGCCGAGAGATATATAGCAGTCATCAGCATGAATTCAATTAGAGATTAAGCACCAACTTTTTCATACAGATCGGTACAGATAATTCACCTTTTCATATGCATTAAGAATGACATCATATTGAAATGCTTGAGGCATTTCACTTGCAACAAACTTTGACCTGAGCAATAAAAAAAGGTTTTTGTATGATGATTGATGTAGTAATGTGCCACCTGGATTGATTCATAACTGTACATTTACCTATCCAATGCATGGTCAAGAAATCCATCTTCATTTCTCGCTAGAACAGTTGAAACTAATGGTCTAACGACTCCACATGCCTACAACAATGAAAGCAGATAATACAAGCGATTAATATAACAACACTATTTTGAAAATAAATAGATTGCTAGTAAAATGTACAATGAACAGGACGTCAGGCTAATTGAGAATAAGTTTATGTACTGCACAGTGAATTTCAGGGCTAAAGAAGCACCGCAAAACGGTGTAAATGGACTTTAAACCTTTTAGACAAAATTTCAAAAAATTTTGAACTGGGAAAATCTTTTACCACAGCCTGAATGAGCATCCTGAATTTAGTAAAAGTACCAAGTTTGGATGCGAAATGTTGTAAAATAAGGAAAATATAGCCGTGCAAAGTTGGCAAATTTTGTGTATCTTTCTATTACGCGCGGGAAATTAATACCCCGTTCGAGGAAATGGGTAGCGATTTCCCGCGCGTTATACAAAAATATACAAAATTTGCCAACTATGCACGGCTATATTTTCCTTATTTTACAAAATTTCACAACCAAACTTGGCAGTTTTACTAAATTCGGGATGCTCTTTCAGGCTGTCTGCATAAACTGTAAAGACAATCAGCTTCTAAAGACATGATTAATGATGATGATGGAAAATTTGCATAGCATGAATTTGCATCGCTTGAAATAGGATGGTACCAAATCAAACAAGTTTGTTCACTTACACCATGCTTGTGTGCAGCAATTGCAATCTTTTGTAGTAAGGTTTCTGCAATAAATGGTCGAACAGCATCATGAATTAAAATCTGAAATGACATAATTGAAATATAGAACAGAGTAGCCAACTTGACATTGCACCAACAACATGCAGCAATATATAAAAGATCTGCATAACACTCACTACATCGGGCTTTGAATCTCTCGTCATAAAACAACGAACTCCATTAAATATTGATCTATGTCTAAAAAGTATACAAAGCCAGTAAATTCAACTTTATATACAATCTCCAGACAGTTGATTTACAATTGACCATAGTGAAAAAGATGGCAGATGTACACTTTACCAGCATGCATTGTGATCGGAAATCGTTCAAAAAGCGAAGTGACGTCTATTGACAGGCGGGCATGATACAAGATGTCATATTTTTCGTTGTGTTAATATTTTATGACATTAGGTGTTTTTCTTGTCATATTTTTTCACTCATTTATACTTTAAGCCAGCAGCGCATTCTGGTAAAATGTACATGTCACCATCTTTTTTGCTATGGTCAATTGGTGCACTTCAACAATTAGCACCACAAAAACTTCAAACAATAGACTGTAGAGCCTTCTTCACCACAATCCTAGAAGAATATTCCCCTTCCCAGCCTGTTTGCCAATACTTTTCTGACATGTGATGCACAGTCTGCATACATGCACAACATTTATGCACCTATAATGTGTACATGTATCAGTATACAATTGTACATGTGCATTGTGCACATTATGCAATAGTCATATCTTCTTTAAAATGTCATACACATATATAATGTAGTCTATATGATACAATTTAATAGCAATTTGTTTTTTCCCAGTATTAATACTGGCTATTCCTTGTCCCTCACTTTTCACCTGGTAGACTCTCCACATGTTGTGATTACTTTCTTGTGGTTAAACTCCAAAACAATCTACATGAAACAGAAAGGACTGTAGCTAGTTAATTTTCAGTCCTTGAAGAGGTATACATTGAGGCACCAAGTCCATGACATATTTGACGGAGATTTTGCAATCGGGAATAATCATAATATTCATCAAGGAAAACAACAAATTCAAAGTGTCAACTGGGTAGCCCAGTGCACTGAAGAGAGAGAACAAAAACAATCCTGTAAGCACAAGAGAAACTGAAAATTTAATTTTGCCTTCTAATATTGGGAAGACGAAGCAATACATCAACAATACAGACTCATCCTGCAAAGTAGGGGTATGTGTACATTTCATTATCAAGAGGTAAGATGTACCTACGTTTTCCAAAATTTGTTTCTGTTTTTCATCCATAGGACCAACCACAACAATGTTCTCTATCCATGAAATACTGGAAAGAATGCGACACTTACAGTACAGTGCCAAATTTCAGATAAAAATGATCACACACAGCACTGTGCACTACTAATGAAATGCAGTACAATATGGCTTGGAATTGAAGTTAGTATAGAAGATGAAACTTGTTGTATGAAAAAATTGAAATTCAACCCGTTTAAATAGCTTTGGAAGTTTAGTGCTTCAATAATTCAAAGTAAGATTTGATTTACCAAAGAATAAAATCAGTGCAAAAGTTCAGTAAAATGTAATCCAGTTTTGAAAATTGCTGCTAATACCATATGCATCTTGGATTGGTCAATATGGAGGGCCTAAGAAAAAAGCTGAATTCACTAACCATTCAAATGCTTGTATTGTATAACTTATTAGAGGTCTGTCTAATATCTTGAGATACTGGAAAAAGAAAACATTGGAACATAACTACAACATGCATGAATGAAATGCACAGTGCTACTGCATATTGGTAGCTTGTCCTAATGATACAAAAAAATCTCATGCCTCACGGTATGTTATAATAGTGGCCATAATATTATTGAAATAGCCCACCACATACAATCTAGTACGACTGTTGACAGTGCAGTAAAAACTCCCAGTGGTAGCAGGTTAATGACCAGTTTCAGAGTTTCATGCAGACTTTAAAGCAATTTTGCGAGCTTACACATTGTACAGTTGACATTAAACTTTAGTTTCACCAAACATGAAATAGTTCATTGTACATAACTTGTTTAGACATTACGGCTGTCTGTGTGACAAAACTTTAAAGTAGTTACTATTGAAGTATGGTTTGTCAGCAAAAAAATGCTTACTTGTTTAGGCACATCACACTCCATTCGTGAACCACAACCTGCAGCTGGTAGCACAACTGACACTCGGAAATCAACCATACTTACAATACTTTGCCTTGCCTCAACAGAGCATGGTTATATGTAAGAGTGAACGGAATCAGGTTGACAAACATTCTTAATCTTGTGGTTATTATGAAAATTTAAATGACAATCAGTACAAATATCACCACATATTTTCACAATATGAAGAAATATATAAAGACCATCTTTGATTTTCAATTTCGCTACACTTCCGTAGTTTATGTCGCGCGAAATTCGAAATACGCGGGAAGTCGCGAGGAAATTCGAACTTCAATGCGTCAACCTTGAAAATTCATTAGCGCCTAGTTCAGTAACAGCAACTTCTTTACAGACTACGACGCCCCTATTTTCTCATAACTCAAAAAGTTGGGCTATGGATGTATCTACGATTGCGTGATGATAGGTTTCAACTTTGGCGTCAGTCACGTTGCCCAATAATAAGAAATTGTCACTTGACATTTTGTTTGGCCTTGGGAATAGTGCAAGTTGTTGTGACAATGACCTACGGGTTATTGGATAAACATCAAATTCAGCGCTATATTGGACCTTGATTAAACGTGTACCAGACTACCTTCAAAGCAACAATATTTGTACTCTAAGATATAAAGGCGCATCATCATTTTATGACCACTTTCTATGAGACACGCATTATATCTCTATAATACTAGCACTGTATCTGTAGAATGAGTTTTCGTGGGTTTTCGTTTCCGTCGTTTTCTGCACCTTCGTCCTTTAAGCCCCGTACAGACGGACAATTTTTCCTTGACAATTTTCCTTGACGACATC